>CAUYPK010061276.1:0-25228 GCA_963574355.1 Loris lydekkerianus
CATCTTACAAGGGTACATGTGAAACTTAGTAAATGTAGAATGTAAATGTCTTAACACAATAACTAAGAAAATGCCAGGAAGACTATGTTAACCAGTGTGATGAAAATGTGTCAAACGGTCTATAAAACCAGTGTATGGTGCCCCATGATCGCATTGATGTACACAGCTATGATTTAATATTAATAAAAAATATATAAAAAAAGAAAACGTGTTACATATTGCATTGCTGAAAATCATTATGGCCACCAGATGGCCAAGAGGAGTACTTTGAAGATGACCATAGTAATATTCAGTAATGAATTATGGAGCACTTTTTCTAGGATGAATTTGTGAACTTTATTGTCCGACCTCATGTACGTTTTTTCAACAATAATTTATAAATCAGCTTCTATGTTTCAGCATTGTTCCAGGCACTGGGGTTACAATATTGAACTAAAATAAAAAAGAAAGACAAAATACAAGATCTCTGACCTTGCAGGGTTCATAGCACGTAGGAAGAAGAAGAATTTTATGTAATTGGTTAAAATAGTATTACACATGACGATAAAAGCTATAAAGAAAAGTCAGCCAAGTAAAGTAAATAGGGAGAAATGTTAAGAAAGATGCAGTAATCTGGAAGAACTAGGTGATGAGATGAAAAAATTATTTTTACAAGAATGACAAATGTCTTGTAGGTCATTGTACCCCATTTGAGATAACAAGATATAGGACGCTTTGGAGCAGATTGCATGATGTAACTTAACATTTAAAAGGATCACCACTGTGGATGCTATATTGAGATTAAATTGTATAGGGCAAGGGTGAGATGAAGAAATAAGCCAGGAGGCTATTATAATAAATCAGAAGGAAGGTGGTAGAAGCTGGGATAAGAGTAGTAATAGTGAAAATGGAAAGAAGTGGTTGAATTTTGGTCATAATTGACAGTAGAGCCAACAGGATTTGCTGGCATATCAGATATGGGATGTCAGAGAGTCAAGAATAACTCCAAAATTCTAGTGTATCCAGAATATTGCCATTGTTGACACAGAGAAAGCTACAGAGTTAGTCAAATTTAGGGGAGAACACCAGGAGTTCTGCTTTAAATGTATTAAGTTTGAGATGTCTGTTAGCTATTCATGTAGAGATGTCAAAAGACCTCTGGATATATGAGTCTCTTGTGTTTAGAGAGAAAATTCGAGTTAGATGTCCAAATCTGGGAACCATCAGCATATAGATAGTATTCTAATCTATGGAACTGGATTAGTCTAAAAGGAATAAGAATAGACAGAAGTAAGCTCTACGGACTGAGTTCAGAGGCAGGCTAATATTTAAGGGTAGGAGATGTGGAGGAATCAGCAAAGGAAATGAAGGAGTGCCTAGTAAGGTAGAAGGAAAATCAGGAGAGTACAGTTCTTGAAATTCAGGTTGAAGTGTTTCAAGGAGGAAAAAATTATTAAGGATATCAAATACTCCAGCTAGGTCAAGTATGATTAATAATGACAATTGAACATTGAATTCAACAATGAGAACATCTTTAGTATTAGTAGAATGGTGAGGATGAAATGCTGACGTGAGTAAGTTCAAGAAGGAATATGAAGAGAAGAAATAAAGACAATGGCCATAAGCAACTTTTTCAAGGAGTTTTTCTATAAAAAGATAGCTGAAAAATGGGACAGCATCTAGAGATGGATGTGTGCCTAAGGTGTTTTTTGTTCGGTTTGGTGTGGTTTGGTTTGAAGAATGGAGACATTAAATCGCATTTTCATGGTCACAGGAATGGTTCAGTAAGGGGGGAAAAGATGATGGAAGAAAGAGAAAATTGCTGGAGTGCTGTTTTTGAGTAGGTGAGAAGGGACGAGGCTGACTGCCCGAGTGGGTTTTGATTAGGTGTTTGTGTAAATCACCTCTGGTACCAGGAGAGAAGGTTGAGCATATGGGTAGAGACACAACATCAGGAGTATAGGGGTGGTCAGCTATTCTCTTCTGGTTTATGGAAAAATAGAAGCAAAGATAGGTAGCAGAATCCAGTTAATGACAGAGTTCTAAAGTGGAGGTATGTTAACAATTTCAATTTATGGCATGTGACAAGAAAATGCAATTCTTGGAGCAGCTTCCTTGGATACTGAGTGACAATTGTCTGTGGGTCCAGTGAGATTACTCCTATTCTATATTCTTACAAAAAAAATACTTAAGGGATCTTGAGTAGTTCTTTGTTCTTCAAAATCAAGAGAGCCTAACATACCTGCAGACATGGAGTCCCAAATATGACATCTGAACCTGGTGTATCTAGAACAGCATTTATCCCACCCCAATTTGTTATGATTTGAACTCCAGAATTAATGTCAACTGAATGATTTTTGGGGGGCCCTTCCAGCCCTGTGAAACTTTGATACTCAGAATACTAAGTATTATACCAGGTATTATAGTGTATGATGATTCGAGTCTACCATTGTGTTGTGGCTATCCTGATACTAGCTATCTTGAATCCCGTTGTATTTTGCTATTGTCATTTTCACATGCCCATTATCACTTCTCCTGAACTTTTAATTTGAGTTAAATAGTTAGTTGAAATGTTTATAACTTGCATTTTGTTTCTTATTTTTTTGTTTCAAAATATGAAGGGGGTACAAATGTTTTTGTTATGTGGACAGCTTTATAATGCTTTAGTCAGGGCTATACGTGTGTCCATCCCCTGAATATAGTTCATTAAGTACTACTCATCCATATAAAGGAGTGAATTAATGTTTATTTGCAGCAATTGTGGATGGAACTGGAGGCCATTATCCTGAGTGAAGTATTTTAAAAATTAGTGGCATTTTAGAATCACTTCAAAGTAGGCACAATATCTTTGGCATTAGATACTTGGACACTTAGCATAACAATCAGAACCAATTAGACTTCATCAAATGCCCTGTTTCTATTTAAGGTAAAAAAAATACTATGCTGTAGTAGAAAGTATACTACAAAATTTCAGGAACTTAAAACAACATAAGTTTATTTCTCATTCATATAATAGTGCAAAGTAGAACATGTAGGCAGCTTTCCTCCATGTAATGATGCAAGAAATTGGGCTCCTTCCAACTTATGGCCTTATCTTTTTCTAGGGCCTTATTATTTATATCTAGTCAATAAAAAATAGTAAAAGACAGAAAAGATACACCTACTTAACATATTTTAAAGGGCATAATAGTACATAAGTATGGGTATTATGTTGTATTGCAGATCTCTAGAACTTATTTTTCTTGCGTAAATCACATTTATATGCCCATTGAGTAACAATTTTCCAGTTCTTCCTCCTCGTAACTCTTGGAAACCACCATTCTATTCTGTTTCTATGAATCTGACTATTTCAAATATCTCATGTAAGTAGAATCATTTGTTGTTCTGTACATATATTAAGATGATAGATCTTATATTAATTGTTCTTACCACACACACACATACAAAAGAACACAAGGAAATTTTTGGTAGTAATGAATATGTTTAGTACCTTAATTATAGTGATGGTATCACCCATATGTACATATGTCCAAACTCATCAAAACGCACACATCAAATATATGCAATTTTATGTATCAGTTGCATTTCATAAATGCTTTTTAAAAAGAGAAGTTATACCCATTTCATAAAAGCCATTGCCTCAAAGTGATATACATCATTTTTACTGCCATTCCATTGTAAGAATTAGTCAATAGTTACAAGTAGAAATGATAGGATCCGGGAAATATAGTGTCTGACTACCAGCCACCATCCAACAACTCAGAGAACACAAATTGTGTTGCCCAGTGTGTTATTTCATCTCCAAAGATGGCTACAAACAAACCATGCTGCACGGTATTCATGTCTTTGTGGCTCCTTCTCACAATGGATCTTAATTTCCCTTATCTTGCTTTAATCAACAGAATACTGCAGAATGACCCAGCGCTTATTCTTGAACAAAAGCTTCTGGTTTTGTGCACTTGGATGTGCTATACAACTATGTAAAAAGTCCATCAACTCTGAAGGTGGGACTCTCTTAAAAGGCCACATGAGGGGGGTGACTCAGCTGTTGCCCCACCCTAGCCAATCCCAGCTTTCGGGTCCTCTTCTGCTGCAGCTATGCGAAAGATCCTAAGCAAGTCCAGCAGAAGTATCGCCAGACTGAACCAATTAATCTGTAGAATTACGAGAAATAGTCAAATGGTCGTTGTGCTGAGCAAATAAGTTTTGGGGCAGTTTGTCATGCAGCAATAGATAACTAAAACACACAGCTAGCTGTATTTACTGATGTTTCCAAACAAATTGCCTTCTTTTACTTTAAATGTTTTTCCGGATAAAGTTCAAAAAACTATTTTTTTTTTTTCAGGAGAAAAAAAATCAATATCTTCTTTTTTCAGAGTAAAGCTGCAATATGACATGAGGTACTGAACATCTACAGCTTCCAGTAGCCACAGTAGAATGCCCTGCTTTGGAGGGTCAGGTACTTTTCTTTAGGAATAGTGAGACCTGTTGGCATTTTTCTACTACTATTTCATAAGTGGCCATTTAGATTGGTTACTTATAAGGTCAGCTCAGGATAAAAGTAGCAGGGAAGAGGATGACAAAAAGGAAAGAAGGGAAGAAAAGAGAGGAGGAAAGCAAAGAACTCTCATGAGTTGCCAGACAAATCTTAATAAGGAACAAAAGTAAATAAGCAAACGATAGAAGCAAAAAACTACCTATCAAGTCAAAAAAGATCAAATATACTTAATGGCATAATATGCAGCTCAAAATAAGAGATCCAAAGAAAGAGGAATTATTATATTCTATTTATCTCAGGATGACCTATTTATAGTAATATGAACTGAGTGCAATTATACACTTTTCACTGCAATGTGGAGTAATTTCCACTAATTATCATATTTTGAGGGAGTTTTCTTCTTGAAACTTTTCTAAGTCTTGTTTAGCATTTCTCTGTACCCTATGGAATGTTTGCCATAAATTATACTCAATAGGAGCCTCAGTTAAAGTTAAAAAAATAAGTAGTTTGTGCATTGAAATCCCAAAGTGCCAAGGTGAGATCCTCTTTGACAAACTCTATCAGAGTCACATTATCTTGATGAATTATCAAGGTAGATTGAAAGCCTGGGTTTTAATTTTGTACACTCTGAAATCTGATTTTAACTTTCATTAGCCAACCCAAAATGGAAAGGATCCATCTCAAGGGTAATGTCACATTAAGCAAAACCAGAAGCCATTGTACTAATTTCCCGTGAGTATCATGACTATCAATAAGAGATCTTTTGCTAAACTTGTAGCACTAACAACTCCAATGGCATCCATAAGAACACATTCTTTCCTCTGATGAGTTACTTATTAGACTGTGTTCAAGTCATGCTGACTTAGGAATCATTTTGTTACTTGAAGGTGACTATCCATGCCATAGTTCTTTTATTCAAAGATGCTGCTAATTGAAATTTACTATTGATTTAGTATAGCTCATGGGAAATAACAAAGAAATTCTCAATGCAATATACATACACCTTGACTGTACGTGGCATGGGAACTTTAAGTGTCTATTATTTGTACCTCACATTGTGTAGGTCATTGGTTACTTTCACTGAACACACATTATGCAACGGACGTTACATTAGATTCTAAGGATAAAATAGCGAGCAAGAACATGCATGATCTTCGTCATCAAGTGACCTACAAAACCTCGGAGGCAGAAAGAACTGAGAGAAGCCAGTTTAGATGGAGCAGAATAGGAGATAAAATGGCTCCATAGATGATCCCTCCATTTGAGGGATTTTGGCTTTTGATAACAATGAGTAAGATGAGGAGCCCTGGCAGAGTTTTGAAAAGAACAGTAACATAATGTGACTGAAGTTGTTAAAGGATCCTTACCAGGCATGAGATGATGGTGACTTTGATTAGAAGCTTGAAAGAAGGTTGAGATGTGGGAAGGAGTTGAGATACTTTCAGGAAGTAGAAGCAACAAGCTACTATCCATGCAACTGATGCTACAGAGGAAATTATCTTTTCAATTTTATCAACTAGTCATCTAGATACCACCAGCCTTGCAATTACCAGGGATTTAAGAAATATTTATTAAGTAGAAATTCTTGAACATTAGAGCCCTGAACACTACGGTCCACACCTGCCTCAGCTCCATATGGTGGCAAAAGAAGTAGCACCTGGTCTTCCTCACAGGGTAGAAGATTTTTTCCTCCTTTTGCATGGCACTGAAGCAAAAAGAGGGACTTATCCAGGAATCCTATGTCTAAGCAGGTCTATCAAATTGTGTGCTATGCCTTGACAGTGTCCCTTCCCTGGCAGCCGAATACATGGTTCACAACAGTCAGGAAGTATTTCCTGCCTCTGTATTTTGTCAGGGCCTGCGTGCCACAAGGTGAATAAGACACAGTCCTTGCACTTGTGGAACTTGGAATCTAACAGGGATAAAGAAAGTATGCTGTTCTTATTGATGTAAATGACAGTTGCATTACAGCTTTTATTGTAAGGTTCTTATCTTTTTCACTTGCTTGCTCTCGGGGACTGCCAGGGCTCTGGTGTTGAATGCTGATATTTTAGCTTGCTCTCCAATAAAATGGAAAATGTGAAACCTGACACTTAAAATCCATTTACCAGTATGATTTCAGATTTCCTAATTTCTGATTGACATCTCCTCAACAGTGGCTTTTATTTCTCACTCAGTTGAGTATCTAATGACATAGAGACAAACACTTGAAAGGCCACTATTTTAAACAATGTGTCATCATCCTTTTTATAATGAAAGAAATCCTTTTGTCAGGTGGCTGCTTTCATCCTCACAATGCATATGCATTTGTTCGCAACCAGCAATTAGCAAGACTCCTGTTTCTTACAGAGTCGGAATAAAGAGCAGTTCATTGGGTTAAGCTGGCCATGCCTTTGGGTCCACCAGAGAGAGCTAGAAGCCAGGAGAGCCAACTCTGAGTGCTCGGGCAAAATCCTGGAGGGCACCTGTGGCAACCCTCTGCCCGCTTTAGGCACAAAACCCAAATCACTCCCTTCAATGTTTGTATTCATATTTTCCTGCTATTTTATACTTTTTCACTTAAACCAATTATATTACTTACAGTATTTATGTTCTCAGTTTCCACACTTCTTCCACCTCTTCCAGTTTTCCTTTTATGAGAAGAAAACAACACTTACCTCTTTTCTGGACATTTAATGCTGCGTCAACGGTAACAGAGACAAAGAGTGAACTCCAAAGCAATTTGAAAATTGTGAAGGCCTAAACTGATGCAAGTTGTTAAGATAATGATGATATGGTGCTGACAATGCTACTAGTTAAGTATTTAACCGAAGCTGATGGCAAAACCTCAGCTTTTGTATATGCAATGCCCCTAACTTCCTCATTAAGGGTTAGAGAACAAAGAAATGCAACCATTGAACTAATACTACTTTAAACAAGTCAATAGAGAAACTGTGATACATTAAACTCCAGCTGTTCCTAATCACACATTGTACCGTACATTCTGCCAGCCGCATCCAGTTCTGAGAATTGAGGCTGCTTGACTCTGGCAACTGACCTTGATGAGTTGTACACATTCTTCAGAACAAAGCTCTATACACATCACAACCAACAAATAGAATTGTCAAGCAGACCTACTAAAGCATACCTCTATATCAAACCAGGTTGAAAGGGCATTAATTTGTTTCACAACATGTTTTCCTATTTCTGCTGAGAAGCACTGTCTTGACAGCCTTCTGTTAGCGGTGTTATCAGAGTGAAGAGTTCTCTGCCAATCCTGGAAGCCAAGTCCTGCACTTCTGTTGAGTGTGTGAAGAATGGAGTGTGGTGAAATGCACTTCCCAAGGTATGCTATTAGATCACCTGCCCTGCTTTAGTCACATGAGTGTCTCAACAAATCAAAGTCACTCTTTTTAAAGATAAACTATGAGCTACTTTCTGTTTTCTATCAGATAATTTGAATGAATGCAAAATTGGAGTAGAGTTTGTTCTTCAAGGATGAGAACATTTCCTTCATGGCTTCAGTGAATGGAATGCCAAATATGACTCTAGAAGGATCTATGAGTGTAGTAAGACTTAGATAAATGTGTTGAAATAATGTAAAGGAATCTCACAGAACCATATTTAGTGGTCCTTTTCTGGAAAGGAAAAACAACTCAACAATCATTCATTGAAATCCATGTGAAGGGCCATGCACTATGCTGGGGCCAGGTTTTGCTACATCATTTGCAGAGCACAGGGCAAAATGCAAATGTGATGCCCCACATCCAAAAATCATGAATGTTAAGACTGTGGCAGCAGAGCACTAAACCAAGTGAGGGACTCTTCAAAGTTAGGGCCCTGTGTGCATGCACAGGTCATATGCCCTGGCCATGGACTCTGAAATAGTGCCAACAGTAAGTCCTAGCAACTGACTTGGCTCTGCCTGTGGATGTCAGAGAAACTTGCATGGCAGAGGTGATAATTGAGCCAGCGGCTTGAGGAGCATACATTATCCTAGGAACAGACAGGCTTTTCTACAAATAGATAGCAATCTTTATTTACAAATTTAACAAAAGATTGAACTCCTATTTTGTTCTAACAGTATAATAGACATCAAAGATCCAGAGTTGGAAAGAACACTAAGCCTGTTCTCCAGGAATTTACACAGGAGACAAAGAGAAAACAGGCATTCATTCATTCACTCATTCATTCAACAGATATTTGCAAGCACCCGGGCTGGTGCCTGAGATATGATTGTAAATTTCTTTTTTTTCTAAATTTTGATTATAAATTTCTTGAGTGGGTCCCACAGGCAATTGAAAAGGTGGACAATTTAGCAAATAAAATGAAGTATGGTTGTGTTTTGATTGGAGAACCCTGAAAAACTATCTAATCCAGTGAAGATAAGAGCAAAGTGGGAAATGAAGAAAGGCTTCCTGCAAGACTTAATGGAGGGTAGTTACAAGTCATGTTTTAAAATTTATACTTCACTCCAAAAGCAATGGGAAGGCACTGAAGCTTTCAAATAGGAGTGAGACATAATGACTTTAATACCACTCTGGCTACTGTGAGGATTAAAGGCAAAAAAAATAAAATAAAATAAAAATAAATAAATAAATCACAGTATTTTGAGAACTAATATTCCAAAAGGGAAAAATACACATTTATATCATCCCATTAATAGCTAATGAGTAAAAATTCCCTTACTCATTTATCTGATAGGGAAATAAAAAGAACCATCTAATGCTTTATCTGTGTTGTCATAAGCCAGACTTGGCCAAAAAGAATGGCAGTTGATGTATGTGTATGTACATGCATGTGATGAACTTCATGTTATCAAATCCATCATTACCTCTTTCAAAATGAAGGCATTTTTCCAGGAGATCTATAAGTGATTATTATAAATATAGAGCAATAAATATAATGCCCAGACAGACCACGGACTAAATGAAGTTGTTCTTCAGCCAGAAACCAGTTTTCTTATTTTGTCTTTTCTTTTTTCTTTCTTTCTTTTTTTTTTTTTTTTTTGAGTAAAGTCTTTGACAGATAATAAATACTTGATAAATGCTTTGTTAGCAAATTCTTCTGCTTGGTATTTAAGAACATTGCTCCATATGATTTGATGTAAGATTACATGATCATACTTGCAAGCTATTTCACCATCTTTGTTATCTGTCACAGCAAGAGAATGTCTACTATGATCTTTGAACACTGCTTTGGAAGAAGTTGTTGATGAGAATCTCCTTTTAAATCAGTGATGTGCTTTCACCAGTGCTATTTATTAATAGCCTTTCTGAAGAGATATGTGCTTTGTGACGTGACTGTAGTCAAGACTGAGGTGAGGTGGAGGTCCAGTAAAACTTCCAAGAGAACTTGGAAAATAAGGGTACCCTGTGGGAGTTAAACATTAAAATCAAGATATAATCAATCAGAGCAGGGATATGCAATTACCTGTAAGACACAAAGTCTCCTGCACCTGCAGGACTGCTCAATACCAGATTGAACCCATAAATATGACTAAATTTCAAAATGTGCCCATCAGTAGGAAGTTTGTTTACCTAGGGAATCAGAAGACATTTAGTAGTATCAGAGACAAATGATGGCAGCGTCATCCAAAACCTGTCGTAGGATAAGGGTTTCTAACCTCGTCGTCAAGGCCATCTTTGTAATGAATATGAAGTTGAGCCCATTTACCTTTAAAGTATTATACATTTGATTCATAAAATACATTCACCAGCTTCTGGTTTCATTCCCACTATGTAATCATTGATTATGGTTTTGCTTTACAAGCAGATAAGTCGATAGCTGTCATTCTCACCCTTGTTTGCATGTTGGAATCACCTGGGGAACCTCAAAATATACATATACCTGGGCCCTACCAGAGTGATTCTGATTTAATTAATCTGGGAAATGGCCTGAGCGTCAGAATTTTAAAAGCCCCCCAGATAAATCTAACAGGCAGTTAGGGTTACGAATAACTGGATTTTTGGAAGAGAATATGTGGTTCTACAGACTTAGGGTAGTCTGGGTCTGATGACAGGTGGCAGGTCTGAATTCCTGTTTATAAACTCAGAAGCACAATAAAAGTAATTTCCTTTATTTTCCCCATAGCTTTAATTTCTATTTTGAGTACCAGGTGGAGGGAATTCAATCTTGCCTACTTCTTTCTCCTGAGTTGCTAAATTGGTAAGACATTAATATGATATGTTCAGAGTCTTGTTCTGGGTCTCATGTTGCCTCCCACAGTCTGACCAGTCTTCATTCCCATCTGGTCATCAGTCCACACGGATCACTGCCATATCCTCCTTGTCCTGATCATAAAGTCTCTTCAAGTTTACCATTTCTTTATGCTTGTCTGTGCAGATTTCAGGTAGACAAGAAATAATGTGCTGTTCTTGTTCTACTTTGGACTTCAGAATATAAGAGGCTTCAGAAGCTCTCTCAAGTCCAGCTGCTGACCTCACTATTCAGACACTTCTACCCTGGGATCCCAGTGCTTCACGAGACTGTATTTAGGAAAAGGAAAGGGGGGGGGGAGCACAGGTCTCATCTGCTCCAAAATTCCACAAAACTGATAAAAATTACAATTGTGCTCTTCTACCTCTGGGACTCAATGTAAGGAAGTGAGGACAAGACCATGTACTCAAGAACCCTACCAAAAATCTAAGTTCCCACTGACTTCCTTTATCACAGTCTAAAGAATCCTTAGCTGGGACAGATAAATTGTGCTCTCATCACAGCCAAAACTGGGTTCACATTACTGCTCTGGTTCTTCCCTTTCCACCCAGCAAGGGTTTTGAAAGTCAAAAGCCAAGAATTGACGTCTCCATTTCAGTCTGTCATCTTTCCCCCGAGGCGAAGAATGGTATAGCAGAAGAAATGAAGAACAG
The DNA here is from genome assembly GCA_963574355.1 of Loris lydekkerianus. Taxonomy (NCBI): domain Eukaryota; kingdom Metazoa; phylum Chordata; class Mammalia; order Primates; family Lorisidae; genus Loris; species Loris lydekkerianus. The sequence goes on from CAUYPK010061276.1 coordinate 11,329, forward strand.
AGGGCTTGTTGAAAATACCAGGGAGATAAGCAGAGGTTATTTTATTTTTTTGTATGCTTTTTTATTTATTGTATTGGGGAAGCTCCATGTGGGGTATATGGCACATGAGTTTGTTATAATCTCTGAGATTATATATCTTCTCTCAGAGGAAAAATATTACCTTGCCAGGACATTAACAGTTCTCACTGTAAAGTAAAAAAAAAAAAAATAAATTTAAGTTGCTATTTGAATTTTCATGTCAGTATAACTATAACAGTGATTTTCAACTTTACTTGCATGATTCATGGACCTCTTTAGGAATCTACTTCAACTATAGACCTTCCTCCAAGAAAAATGCAATAGGCAGATGTTTTGCATACAGTTTTCAGGTGCCACTAGATCATCTGAATCCCAGCACCCCAGATTAAGAACTACTGACCTAAAGGAAAATATATATTTGTCATGCCAACTCATATTCTCATCCCTATGAAAATTATTTCTCAGTGCACAGTCAAACCTGATCATTGTCCAGTTTCACACGTTAATCTCATAAACTTGGTCAGCTCTGAGAACCAAATCCATTCTCAAGTGGGCTAACTAAACATGCTCTTGTGCTTGCAAGACTGACAGATGGCCCTGGCCATCTGAGGCCACACACCGCGAGCCCGCCTGTGTTAAAAGAGCAGCCTTGCCTCCAGCACACATATTTTTCCTCTCATTTGAATTTTCAATGAATAGGACATCTTATCCACACAGCAAAGTAACCTACCAGCAAGACGCTCCTGTGTGCCAAGAAGTGGGCTGAAGAAAGCAACAGATACAACCTAATATGGCAGGAAAAAATAAAATATGGACCATCTAGGTCCGAGCTCTGTCAACTACAGCTCATGGGCAATATATAGTCCCACACTGCCTATTTGTGTAATAAAGTTTTATTGGAACACAGACACATTCATTTATTTGCAGGTTGTCTATGGCTGTCTTCCTGCTACAACAGCAGAGCTAGGTAGTGGCTACAGAAACTATTTGCCTGCATTTGCCCATTACAGAAAAAAACTTTGCTGACCTCTGCTCTAGAGACATGGTTCTTGAACTTTCATACGCCTATGAATCATTTAGGGATCTGGTTAAAAATGCGGATTCTGATTCAGTAGATTGGGGTAGGACTAGAGATTCTGCTGGTCACATAAGCTCTCAGGTCATGCCAATGCTGCCGGGACCACCCTTTCAGTAGTGAGGGTCTAGAACTATGAACTGCCAGGTTATTTACCAAGATTTCCCCTGTGTCTGAGGAAGGTCCTTAAAGAAGGTTTCTCATCTTTACCAGAGGGGAATACATATCTTTCGCAGAGTTGTTAATTACATACAGCATAGATTTAGAACCTCACAACATGCCTGGTACATAGTCTCTCCATAAATGGCAGCTAGTGTGGTAGAATGCCCTGCTTTTTATCTCTATGTCTCCTAATGGAAGAGTGGCAGAAAACTCTCATTAGTTGGAAGGCAGCAGTATTAAATAGCTTTATTATTTTTAATAGAACTAAGCTTTCTTGAGGCCTATTAAATTCCACTGTCCAATATCAAAACATCATGTTGTGCTACTGAAACATATACAGTTTTTACAAGATTCATGTATTTTATCCTGGCTGAGCATGACAGGGATAAAATAAAAGATACACGTATCTTAATGAGGTCGATTTTTCAGTTTTCTGGACATTTTCCTAAGGGTTGAAGGTCTTGCAGATCCATTTTATTTATTTATTTTTTATTTCTGATTAACATGAGGGCATAAAGGATTAGGTTATGTTGCTTGCATTTGTAAGGCAAAGTTCAAATTGTAGTTAAACCCTTCACCCAGGAGTAGTGCTATATACCTTTGCATTGCACCCTTTAGGTAACAGCACACCAATCCCCCTCCTTCTCCCTGTCCCCTTTTCCTCTTCTCCCCTCCCCCTCCTTGAATTTAATTGTGTTTTTTTTTCTTGTGTGGTGTGTAATTGTTTATCTAATGGTCTCATATATTAGTATTGAGTACCGTGGGTACTTGCTTTTCCATTCTTGTGATACTTCATTAAGATTAATGTTCTTCAACCCTATCCAGGTAAATACAAAAGATGTTAAGTCTCCATCTTTTTATGGCTGACTGGTATTCCATGGTATACATATACCACAGTTTGTTAATCCATTCATGTGTTGATGGGCACTTAGGTTGATTTCACATCTTGGCAATTGTAAATTGAGCTGTGACGATCATTCTAGTGCAAATGTCCTTGTGGTAATTTTTTTTTTTTTTTTCCTGCCAGGTAGATACCTAGTAATTGGATTGTGGGATCAAATGGAAGGTCCATTTTAAACTTTCCACTGTAAGTTCAAGTCAGTTTTAATTCATGTAGAGATAAAGTGTTATTCCTAGCTTAGATTTCCCTTTTCCATCCCTCCTTCCATTCTTTTAGAACACTTTACAGAGTTCTGTAGCCTATATGTAACCCATGTCACACAAGAAACAGATACATATAGAACACTGTATTCTGAATAGGCATGCCAAAACACACACTGTGCCCTGAGTTCAAATATCTTGCATTGCTTCTTCTCAAATGTTTCTGACAACTGAAGTTAAAGAGAAAACTACCTTCGTATGTTCTGGGAGATTTTATCAGTTGAAATGATACCTCTGGTTATCTCAGTGCTTTTCTGCTGCTTTCAAGTGGTTCAAATGGTGAAAGGGCAATTTAACCATGAGTGTATACGTATGTCCAAATTCACCAGATTGTAGACATTAATGATGTGCAGTTTTCATATGCCCATTATATCTCAGTAAAGCTTGGGGGAAAAATAGTAGCAGGGAAAAATACTCTTGAAGCACTGGCTTAGTTAGATAACATACCCTTAAGATACTGGGTTATCTGGGGAAGGCATGTCTGAAGCTGTCCCTTGACAAATGTAAGTTTTGAAGACCTCAGTAAAATGTATGTTGGACACACAGAGTCCCAGCACAGCAAGCGACAGACTTCAAAATGATACTGGTCTTATTCCACTAGCCATAGAGATCTGAGGAACTTCCTGGATTCAGTGAATTCTAAAGAAGAATGATGAAGAATTAATCTAGACTTGCTCGCCAACCTGTTTTATAACTACACTGGTTATTTACCTATTTTTTCTCAGCTATAAGCCTACCTTCTATACTCCGTCCTGTGATTCTGGGGCTGTGACACATTTTTCATACTCCCATGCCAGTTGGCTCCCATTGGTTTTGCTGATGAGAGGAACTAGCAAGAGATTAGAAGGGAAAGGAGATTAGAGTGTATTCCCTTATTGTTTGACATTGCTGTTGGCGTGCCTTCAGCAGCAGTGAACAGTGCGAGCTCTAGTATCCTGCTTCTTTGAGAACTCCAGCATCTGCTGTGATCAATTCCCTGCATTAAATCTCTGCTATATGAAACATCTTGAGTGGTTTGGTTTTCATGAGTAGACCTAATTCAAAGTTATCAGGTCAAGACTAGTAAACAAATAAAAGAAAAAGTCTGCAGAACAAGAGGCCCAACCTCCTCAGCTTCTTCCAAATTTCTTCAGGGTAAAAGGTCTGTAACAAGATGTTAACATAGTTATAGGATGTTGCAAATGGGCTGATATTCCAGCATTTAATGGCTCTAGTAAGTCTTCCATTATTCATACAGATTTCAAATTTGAAAGCCTACCCGGGGTGCTTAGCCACTAAGAGAGAGGGAAAGACATTGAGGGTCATTCACTGTGAGAAATACTTGAGCTAGCTAAGGCACAGAAATTTGAGGTCACTGATCTCTACACCCACAAAAACCCCAGACCATAAAAGTTTTTAAAAACCTACTAATTCAATTTGGTGAGCACTATTCCAAACTGAGCAGAAAAAGAAAAGCAAACTTATATTCTGGTATACTACTAGGAATGATGAGACTACACAGGGAAAAATACATACATACATATACACACACGTATGGCATTCTATGATACCATCAGGAATAATGTCACAGAATTTACCTGTCATTTCTTGATTGTAGGAGAAATCTCTAGCTGCTGGCTAATTTCTGCTTTGCAGTAAGTCAGTGTGGAGAGACCTCTGGGAACCCCATTCAGTATGCTGACAACCTTAGGGAACCATGCTGGCCAGCATCTTCTTAAGGAATACTTCTATCTCATTGTAGGAAGACACAGAAACTTTCCTGCATTCAAATAGTAAAGAATGAATAAGAAAAGTGAAGGTTGGCGCCTGTGGCTCAAAAAAGTAGGGCACCAGCCCCATATACTGGAGGTGGTGGTTCAAACCCAGCCCTGGCCAAGAACTGCAAAAAAAAAAAAAAAAAGGAAAGAAAAGTGAAGGCAGTCAGCTACATATTTAATTTCTTCCCTCAAGAAGAACTAGTAAAAAAAAATTGCCCCCATGTGTGATAAATCAGAGAGGATCAGGGAAGAATCTGAATGTAGCTTTCTAAGCAGCACTTGAGAGTATGCTTCCTGACTGGGATGGAGGAAAAGGAGGGAAACTACAGAGTCAGAGTAAAGAAATTAGGGTAGATTGCCTGCCTGTGCTGAGTGGTTTGCTTTAAATCACAGAAAAGGTCTAGAAGTAGGCTAAGAACCATATAAATTAAAATTCTGTCCCTGAATGGCAAAAAGAAGAAAAAAAACCATTTGGCATCCAGGCTCCGCTACACAGCCCCTGGGAAGCCTGGGGAAAATACCACCCACACACCAGAGCACTGCTTCGTGTGGGGGAATTTCCATTCTAAGGACCTGAATAGAAAACAAAGCTACAAAGACCCTGGGAAAATGCCTTCTACTCCCTGAAGACAAACTGAGAAGGGAGATCGCTATGAAAAGTTTGTAAATCTTTGTTTTAGTGAAAAGTCATATTGGTCTTATCTCAAACAACAATCACCTTTAAGCAAACAAAGGAGAGATAGGCAGAGACAGAGTATGCCCCCCCACTCTTCCTCCCCTACCCAAACAAGTTGAAAATGTGATTCTTACAGTGTTCTTGTAAGAAGAGATAATAGCTTGGACCTTAATTGTCCTCATATCAGAATTGAGTACATAGAATTCTTATTTCTCCATTCTTGTGATGCTTTACTAAGAATAATGTGTTCCACATCCATCCACGTTAATACAAAGGATGTGAAGTCTCCATCTTTTTTAGTGGCTGAGTGGTATTCCATGGTATACAAATACCACAGCTTGTTAATCCATTCCTGGGTTGGTGGGCATTTAGGCTGTTTCCACATTTTGGCAATTGTAAATTGAGCTGCAATAAACAGTCTAGTACAAGTGTCCTTATGATAAAAGGATTATTTTTCTTCTGGGTAGAGCTGAGAAAGGGAAGGAGGGAGGGCACGGGGAGTCAAGGAATACGGTTCACCTTTTGGGGGCAGAACACAAATGTAAGAGTGTCCTTATCTAACAAAAGCAATCAATGTAACCTGCTTCTGTGTACCCTTGATGAATACCCAACAATAAAAATAGGAAAAAAAATATTTAAAGTTTATAGTTACATTATCCTCTTTAAAAAGAAAAAGAAGAAGAGGTATTAGGATCCCAAGGAATGAGTTGGGGGGTGTTTCTCTAGTCAACAAAGAGTTGACATGAATCTATTTGGCTCTATAATGTAGGCTGATGCCCAGGTGGAACTCGGACCTGGCTGGGGGTGGGGTTGGTGAGTCTTGAGCAATAGTGAACAAGAAGGAAAGAAGGATTGGTCTATCCCAGGACTCAGCCGAGGTTACAACCCACCTGTGCAATCCACTGCACTATGATTTTCAACTTTATGGTTGCTGCAAGAGATAAGACTAGTAAGCTAATCCCCCTAACCACTAAGTCACATCTCACTGCCTCATTTCCGTACTTAGGTGGTATCATTCATCATTCTCCTTAGTGGCTGTGTGTACTGGGGGCTGAAGCTTATATTCAACACTCTAAGGATGGACTACTGCATGCCAGTGCACCCAAAGCATGAGGGAGGGAGGATAGTCATTCTCATTATACCATTCTTAAAGTGAGCCAGCAGGGAATAGTACACAAGCTCTGGAGTTGCAATGTCCACATGAGAGCCACCAGTCATGTGGAGCTCTTTGCATTTGTATTAATTTAATTAAAATTGCAAATTAAGCTGCTGTTTCACTAGCAACATTTCTACTATTCAAATAGTCACATGTAGCTAATGGGTACTATACTGTCCAGTTCATATATGGCACATTTCTAGAACATAAAATTCTGTCAAAAAAAAAAAAAAAAAAAAAAGAAAGAAAATTCTGTCAGACAATGCTGCTCTAAAGTCTCAAAATTTGGCCCTGCCACTTCCTAATCATGTGTTTTGTGGCAAGTTATTTTAGCTCTCTGCACCTCGGTTTTCTAGTTTGTGAAGTGGAATACTAAGAGAATCTACCTCACAGATCAAGATCCAGTGAGATCATGTGGGCGCACTCAGTAGAATGTTTGGCACATAATAATAATGATTACTCATCTCTCCCAGTAAAGTAAAAATAAATTCCCGAAAGGAACTACCCAGCAGCTGGATTCTCGGGCGCACTCTGTAGCATCTTTGCACTAGGGCACACATTCAGTAAATGTTTATGGAATGCCTGCCAGAAAAACAGATGGCTAAAGACTGGAACTGCCCTTTTTACACTGTGCCCAAGTAGCCCAGAATGCCTTTGATATTTCATGTATCCCAGATAAGGAATTGTGGAGCCTTCTAGAAAGCTGCCTTTCATTTTGAGAAATGCCAGATAATTCTAGTTTCATGAAGATGAGATCTTAAACCATAATCAAAGCAGAAAACCAGCCAGGTTTAAGATAAGCTCAGAAATTCTTAAGTAACAGATAAATTGTCTCAGATAAATACTGGCCAAGGGCAGAGGTAACCTCCCAGGAATAATGAGCTTGGATGCATCTGCTTTCAGTCATCGACATTTCCCCCAAATGCTTTACATTATCATTGCTCTCAGTATATTTGCAAGAGAAAGCCTAAAGCACACTTTTTGAGCTGACAGAAATTATTACTTAGCAGTATCAGTTGGGGCTGGAGTTCATCACTGTGGCTGGTCACATATGTGATATGGGGTTCAGGTTATGCAACGCCACAGTCCTATTCCCCTCTGACTAGCTTCCTAATCTTTTTAATGCTTCCTAGGAAAGCAAGCCAAAAGATACCAACTCTCTTCATCCTCACAGCTCCCTTGATGTACTCAAAAGATGGAGAGGAGAGTTATACAGATGCTCCTTGACTTTGAGGTTATGTCTCCATAAACTTATCGTAAGTTGAAAATACACAGTATCGTAACTGGAAAATGCATTAATACATATAACCTACACTTAACCCTAGCCCTCTATTCAGATTGTAGTATCCATCATCCCCTCATCCCCAATTGCTCTTGAACTACAGTCCCCTTTCCTTGCCCCCCTCAGCAGCACAAGCTTTCCTCTTCAGGACATTCCAATCAGGGTTCTATTCTCACCTCTCCACAGAGACCACTTCCAGGGCAATAATTTCTCCTGCATTGTCCAGTCCAATCCCAGCAGCTAATTGTCATTTTACTCAGCCACTCATCAGTTTCCAATATAGTTGGTCACATTTTTGTTTTTTGTTTGTTTGTTTGTTTTCAATTCCCACTTATTTTTGGCTCTTGGGGCAATGTCATCTTTTCAGTATGAAAAAAAGCAGCAAGTTCAACACAAAATAGAAATCTGAAGTGTAGGATAGGACAAAACCAAAAGTATGGAAGAAAAAAAGGCAACAGCAAAAGGAAGAGATGAGATATTGCAAAAAACAGAGCATGTCCCCTCCTCTCTCTGGGGACCGAATGACCCATTTAGGTGGCAATACACAACTTCCCACTTAAGTCAGGGAGATTACTTTTTTGTAGGTAAGGAAAGGTGGGTATGGGGAGGGCATGTCTGGAAGTTTAGGGATTAAGGCTGGTCTCTGCCCCCCTCCTGATCCCCTTCTCCTATCAGGGGAAAGGAAAGAATCTGAGGTACCCGTGAGGTGAAGTGTGAGAGGGGAGGATCCCATTTGGGGGAAAAAAAAAAATGCTCCAAAGGACAGAGCTTAGAGGGAGATTGAAAATGAAGATAATACTGTTACTACCTCCCTTGAAGCTGAGAGATAGAATCTGTAAATACCTGGAAGTTATCACTAAATATTCTGGATTGCCCTCTCCTAAACTATTCTAGATTGGAAAAATCCCACCCCCTTCCTTGGAGTTACTTCTACTCCTACTTTCCATCCCCACCCCACCTGGGCATATGACGATGGTCATCATCTGTATTTTCAGCATCCAGTTGGTTCTAAAATAAATGGAATTTGGATAAGATCCAACTTCTTAGAGAATTATTTTACAAACAAAAGGAAATATTAACTGGACAGATGGTAGGAATGAGCACCAGAAGGAAATACAGGGTTACCCAGAATGTGGAAATCTAGGTTTCCCAGTGTGGAAGGAGACATTTTTTGAGCACCTACCATGTGCCAAGAACCGTTCTAGACCCTCTCAAAAAAAAAAAAAGATAAGAGGTAGCAAACACGAATTCTGAGGGAAAGGAAAGGGGTAGCTGAGGAAGGAAGCTAAGGGGACTGAGAAGCTTGAGGTGACGGGACTGTGCCTCCTCTTCAGCCTCTTCACTGAAATCCTCCTCCTCTTCTGCGATGGCATCCTGGTACTGCTGATACTCAGAAAAGAGGTCGTTTATGTTGCTCTCAGCCTTGGTGAGCTCCATCTTGTCCATGCCCTCACCTGTATACCAGTGGAGGAAGGCCTTCTGGTGGAACATGGCAGTGAACTGCTCTGGGATGCACTTGAAGAGCTCCTGGGTGGCCGTGCTGTTGCCAATAAAGGTGACTGCCATCTCGAGGCCACAAGATGGGATGTCACAGTCAGCTGTCTCAACATTGTTGGTGATCCATTCCATTGAAGTAGCTGCTATTCCTGTTCTGTACATTGAGCATCTGCTCATCTACCTCCTTCATGGACATCCATCCACAGAAGACAGCAGCCACCGTGAGGTATCGTGACAGCAGGGGTCACAAGCAGCCAACAAGTTTTTGGCATCAAAGACCTGCTGGGTGAGTTCTGGCACAGTGAGAGCCACATACTGCTGGCTTCCAGGGCTGGTGAGAGGGGCAAAGCCAGGCATGAAGAAGTGGAGATGCAGGAAGGGCACCATTGGACTGCCAGCTTGCAGTGTTGACCTGGCCAGGGGCTGAGATAAGGGGGTTCAGGTCCCCGTAAGTTGTTGTGGTCAACTTTAGGGTATGGAAGCAAATGTGGTAAAGGTCCATGTTGTCAATGTGGTAGGTCTCATTAGTGTTCTCTACCAACCAATGGACAGAGAGGGTGGCATTGTAGAGTTCAACCATGGTATCAGACACTTTGACTGAAAGCACCACACTGAAGGTATTCAGGATGTGGTCAGGATACTCTTCTCAGGTCTTTCTGATAAGGATAGTGCCCATTCCAGAACCTGTGCCCCCTCCCAACGAGTGGGTCAGCTGGAAGTCCTGCAGGCAGCCACAGCTCTCTGCCTCCTTCTGCATGACATCTAGGACTGAATCAACCAGCTTGGCCCCTTCTGTATAGTGGCCCTTGGCCCAGTTTTTGCCTTCCCCAGACTGACCAAAAACAAAGTTGTCTGGTCTGAAGATTTGGCCAAAAGGACTTGAGTGAACAGATCCCTGGTCCCAGGTTCTAGATCCCCCAGGGTAGCACAAGGAACATATTTGCCACCTGTGGCTTCATTGTAGTACATGAGAGAATCAGTCCAGCTGCAGATTGCTGTCCCTGTGGTAGGTACCAGTGGGGTTGATGCCATGTTCATCACTGATCACGTCCCAGAACTTGGCACCGATTGGCACGCTGACCGGCCTGGATGTGCATGATTTTCCTCATGGTTAAAATGTATTTTTTTAGCTCACCTCAAGGCATTTAATGTGGCAAATATTTTTTTTTTCTCTCTGATGGTCACAGGCTAAAAGAATGGAATATGCCCCAGAAGCTGGAACAGCGAGGTCTGAACTCGCTGCCACACTCTTGTTTTTGAAGCCCTGTCTATGACTTCATGAACTACAGTTCCTGGTTTCCTTCCCACCTCCTAGGCCTCTCCCCTTCTGTCTCCCTTGTTCATCTGCATTCTCCACATACCAGTCAGTGGGAAAAGTCTCAACATGTACGTGCTTATGTCACTTTCAAGGCTCCACAAATCTTCCTACTACACTTAGAATACAATTCCAACGCTTCACTTCATTGAGCAGGGCCCTCTGTGATCTGAACCCTAACTCCTTATCCAACTCTCCTGTGCCACTTTCTTTCTTGCTTCCCCACTTAAGCCACACTGGCCTTCCCTTTGCTCCACATACACCAAGACCACTTTTACATCACCGACCGTGCCCTAGCTTGATCCTCTGCCTTGACTGATCTTCCTCCTGATCTTCACACAGCAGGGGGAAGATCATCAGAATTCCTTATCATCAGAATGCCTTTCCTCTCAAAGTCAAAAACCTTACCTGATCTGACATTAGGCTATTTAGTGTTTCTATCTTACTCAGTGTGGAAGTTCATTTTGCTGCACAAATATCAATTTATTTGATTACAAGGTGTTGTCTCAAGCCCTGTTGAAAATGTTACGTAAGATATAGTATATTATCTTTCTAACATTCTGAAAAATTCTGAATTCTCATTCATATCTGAACTTAAGACTTTTGGATAAATGGTCACAGATCTGTTACTACCCTATTTCACACATGAAGAAACCCAAGTTTCAGGAAGAGGAAATGAATCGTCAGAGGTATCATAGTGAAGTTGAGAAGTCAGAGCTCCTATTTCCTGTATCAGTATACTTCCACTACATTGTGCTACCACTCAATAAATACTGGCATATATGTACGGTGTCTTGCAAGAGAAACTGTCTTGCATGATTTGTCTAACAAAAGAGCAGGCCAAAAGAGGCCAACTCTCTTGATCCCCACAGCTCCCTTAATATATTCAAAAGATAAAGAGGAGAGTTATACAGATGCTCCTCAATTTTGAGGTTATGTCTCCATAAACACATTATAAGTTGAAAATATCATGAGTGGAAAATGCATGTAATATGCCCACCTTACTGAACACCATAGTCTTGCCTCCCTTAAACATACTCAGAACACTTAACATTAGCCTACAGTGGGGCAACACAGTATGCTGTAGAACATATGATGTTTACACTGGCGATCAGGTGGCAGAATGGGAACTACTAACTGCTTGCTGCTGCTGCTCAGCATCACCAGGAAGCACAGCATGGTGTATCACTAGCCTAGGAAAAGATACAAATTAAAATTCCAAGTATAGTTGGTACAAAATGTAAATTGCTTTTGCACCACTGAAGAGTAGAAAAAATGTAAGTCAAACCATCTTAAATTTGGGACAAGCTGTCATTCCAAGAGGTGATTTGGGAGTGGGAAAGAGAGTAGGGAGGATACCAGAATTTATAGCAAATATTATTCTGCTTTCTCTTTATTGTATCAACATTCAAGTCAGTGGGAGAGATCAGAATGTTTAAAAAAGTTAAAAATTGTATTGCCTTAGTACATTTTATGTTGCTTGTAATGGAATATTTGAAACTGGGTAATTTATAAAGGAATTTATTTCTTACAATTGTGGAGGCCAAAAGGTCAAAGTCAAAGGGCCACATCTGGTGAGAGCCTTCTTGTTGGTGGGGACTCTCTGCAGAGTTCCGAGGTGGTACAGGGCATCACCTGGTGAAGGGGCTGAGTGTGCTCACTCAAGACTCTTTTTCTCTTCTTATAAAGCCACCAATCCCACTCCCCTGACTCTAGCCCAGGAAAAGATCAAAATTCAAAATTTAAAATACAGATTCTACTGAATTAGGTTATTAATGCATTAATCCATTCATGGATTAATCCACTCACAATGGCATTGCCCTCAAGACTCAATCACTTCTTAAAGTCCCTACCTCTCAATATTGCCACATTGGGCATTAAGTTTTAACATGAACTTTAGGGGAGACAAACATTCCAACCATAGCATATGTACATGGGACTAAGAAGGAGCAGTGTCACTCACTGTCCCTTGATGACAGGGTGATGTCACCACAAATCTATCTGGAGCAGCATTTGAGAATTAGGTGTATTTTAGCATGAGGACAAAGTAGAGTCATCCCTTCCCTAGCAGGCCATCTCCCTACATCAGTTGTTCACTAGGGAGAAGACTCTAGAGTTTCCTCTCCTTATCCTACTGCTTTCCTCCTCTAAATTAAAGTTCAGATCTCATCTTTATGAAGCTTCTATCTCTGGACATACTCTGCCTGGTCCATCAGTCAAGAAAGGGAATCATGAGCCAACAACTGCCAGCAGTGGAGCAAGCTGAAGCCATGGACAGGGAAAATGCATTCTCCCTACTGATGGCCATACTTCTGAGACTCCTGAGTAGAAAAAGTAATCAAGGTTCAAAGAGCACAGGTTCTTGTCTTGGGATAGGATGAGAAACTACAATAATGAGAATGACAATGAGGGTGAGAACTGATAGCAAAAAGGACAACCTCTGTTGACCAAGCACCTACTGAGTTCCTGGCAGGTTCCATAGTGAGTGCTTTTCTATGTAATTTTATATTTACAATCACCCCAGGGATGAGTTAGAACTGGTCAGGGATATACAGCTACTTTGTATTTCAAATGGAAACAGCTGAATACAGGAAATTATAACAGAAGCCTTACCACCTTTGCAAATGCTAAATGCGTGAAGGTCAGGAGGACCATTTTCATAAATTTAAAAAATGCAGACAGAGATCTCAAGGTCACTGTGATGATCTCGACTGCAGCAGTACTTTAGTGAGGGCGTCTGAACAGTATCCTAAAGCCAAGGAAAGGTGATGCAGCTTTGTTTCCCAAAGCTCATGCAAGTCCCTCCCACTGGAAGATTATAACCCAGACTCATGCTGGAAAGGGATTCTGTGAAACGTTGGTCCAGACTTGCCCTCTGTGAACCAGAGAAATTTGAGCGAGGAATGGGGACAATGCTAGATTAATAATAAACCCACTTGTCAGCATCTTGATTGCTATTTCAAGCTGAGAGAACTGAGTTTCTAAGGTCACACAGCTAGAAAGCAGTAGAGGTAAGACAGAAGAGTAAGACAGTAAGACCTAGGTGTGAGAGGTTATGGGGGCCCAAATAGGAACAAAATACAGTCCATGCTCTCAAGTACCTTAGTCTTGCAGTGGAAGAATACAGAATTAGAAACATAGCAAATTAGGATGCAAGTGTAAAGCAGCAAAGATTGTCTGTGAATGTGTGAGTTTTACTAAATTGAACTAAACATAGGGTAATTATGTGTCCCAGTTTCCTGGGATAATCCAGGTATGTGCCTATTGTCCTAGAATTCCATTTAGTTTAGCTTTTATCCTGGTGATTTCCTTTCATGGAGTAATATTATTAATAGTTACATTAAAGTAAACCCAGATACATTTGGTACCCTCTGCTTTGTAGGTCCCTCTGCTTTGTAGGTCCAGCTTTTGCTGTGGATTCCTCTGCTGGAGTGAAAGAAGCATGTGCAGTGCACAGAGTCACCACTTTAATACATTGTTCAATCAAAAAGATGACTTTGTCTACTGATCTATGTCCAACATCTTCCTTCCATGGAAATGCTACAGTGCATGCACTACTAAAATGAAGTGCTGTCACACATAGGTGCTATGGACAGCTACCTCCTCTGGTTTCAGGAGGTAAAGTAAAACGATTTATTTAGGTTGTTTCAAAAGGTTTGTCCGTTTTAATGTCATGTGTTTTTGTAGCTCCATATCTCAATAAATATTTATTCTACTGTGTCGTGGTATATACTGATCAATGGAGAATTTTGTACTCTATACATTGATGCTGTTCATTTTTTTCTACTTTTAATTTTTTTT
>CAUYPK010061278.1:0-13358 GCA_963574355.1 Loris lydekkerianus
TAATAAATTGTGGTATATGTACACCATGGAATATTATGCAGCCTTAAAGAAAGATGGAGACTTTACCTCTTTCATATTTACATGGATGGAGCTGGAACATATTCTTCTTAGTAAAGTATCTCAAGAATAGAAGAAAAAGTACCCAATGTACTCAGCCCTACTATGAAACTAATTTAGGGCTTTCACATGAAAGCTATGACCTAGTTACAACCTAAGAATAAGGGGAAGGGGGAAAGGGAGAGGAGGGAGGAGAGAGATGGGTGGAGGGATGGGGGAGGGGGGTGGAGGGAGGGGGATTGGTGGGATTGCACCTGCAGCGTATCTTATAAGGGTATATGTGAAATGTGGTAGATGTGGAATGTAGATGTCTTGTCACAATAACTGGGAGAATGCCAGGAAGGCTGTGTTGACCAGTGGGATGAAAATGGGTCAAACGGTCTATGAAACTAGTGTATGATGCCCCATGATCATATCAATGTATACAGCTATGATTTAATTAAAAAAAAAAAGGAAAATAAAAGAAAAAATATTAGAGATATCTCCAGGAGCCTGAACTTTTCCTAGGCCCTAAGACAACACAGCCTTGTCTGGACTATGGCTATGTCATCCTACTGAAGTTGATTGGAAATCCCCAGCCACTGGCCAGAACCCATGAGCTGTTCTGATGCTATAGGGAATTCTCTCTGTTGGTTTTGGCAACTCATCAGACCATCCTCCTCCTTCCACCAGGTTTTGAACTGTAAATACTGTCCAGACTCAAGAACAGTTCTGGCTATCATGTCCTAGTCATAAGGAATGAGCTGCTGTTCTTGTGCAAGCCCCTGTAACAGACCTCTAGAAAATGTGGATTGCATGCCATACTGTGCTATGGCCTGTTTCAAATCTTGCATAACTGCAAAAGTGATCATATGGTGATCAAAACGTTGGCCCCCTTGAGGATGTTGCAGAGTATCAGTGACCATAACCAGAAAAAGCCCCAAAGTGTCTTCCCACTTAAAGTCACCAGTTTTACACCCTTCTAACACAGCCTTCATAACAGAAGTCAGGCAGTTCATCTACATAGGGAAGCACACAGGGCAATATTGGGTGCTCTAAGTCGGCATTTCTGACCGTGAGACTATTTACCGGTCTTCCAATTGTCTGATCTGCACAGCCATAATGGCCATAGAGGTAATTCCTGCTTATTTGTGTCTGTATCATATGCTCTTGATTCCCAGTTAGCCTTAGGTCCAGATTTTCTCTGAACCTCACTATTCTCACTTTCAATTTCTGCTTGAACATTGCCTTCTTCCTCAGTTTCTAATTCTTACAACTCCCCAAACAGAAAATTACCCATTATTTTCTCTAAATGTCTACTTATTTATGAAAGACCTCACTTATTCTGAGCGAGGTTCTCTAGATTCTAGATTGGCCAAAGGTCCCACTTGCCCTGAGCAGAGTTTCCCTTGGACTTCCTCCCACTGTCTCCCAAAGGCCTCAGTTACTTTCAAGTGTCACTTTCCCCTTTGGTCCACGTCCCTAGTGTCCTATTGTGTCCTGATGGATCCTGCCAGATATGCCGGATGTTACAGCCCCTATGGCCCCTATGGCCGTGGTCTCAATCGCTGCAGGAAGAAATCAGGCGTGACATGGATTAGAAGTACAAGCTTTCAGGAGGCAGGTTAACCAAGATACTACAAGACAGGTGAGGGGAGTATTAGACAATGACTATGTGCCTGAGGATAGGCATGGGCCCAGCTTCTTTCTCTGCAAGTAGCACCTGTGGACTAATTGACCAAGGGTCCGTCCCTCAGCTGCAAATCATCTTGCTCAGAGGTTGTCTGGATCTTGGCGTCCTCTACATTATACTTTGCTTGATTATAAGTCATTTGAGAGAAAAGACTGTCTGTTTTATCTTAGTAATACCCATGGTCATTTATCACATCAGGCTGTTAGTCAATTATAGCCAAATAAAATAAAATTGAATTGTTATTTCATCAGCTTACCATTTAATAGGGGCAGATACAAAGTGTGCATGCTGTTGCATATATCAGCCTTATTCTTTTGTGTATGTGTGTGTGCATGTATTTATGTGTGCATGTCTGTAGACATGTGTGTCTGTGGTGGAAGGAAAAGGGGCTGGAGAAAAAATGTAATATTTATTTAATAAAGTACCATTTAGGATGCTCTAGAACACAGGAAGCAGAAAATAAAACTTAAGTTATCTTAAATAACACTGAAAATTGATTATTTCCATGATAGTAAGTGTTGTACATTTCTAGGTTAATTCACTGGCTCCATGATAACATTTGAATAGAAGTTGTTTCTATCTTTTAGTTCTTTCTATCTTTGTCTATGTATTATCTTTGTCTTACTCAAATGTCCTTCAACATAACACATTGAGATCTAAGTTTTAGGTGCCCTATACAGGAACATAACATCTTTTCTTCCTTCTGTTCTTTTATAGGAGTAATGGAACCCTTCAACAGAAGCTCCCTAGGAGACCACCCTTCACTTCCTCATTGGCCAGGGTTAGTCCACTGAAAAATTCTAAATTATTCTCTAGAAAAGCCACTGTGACCACAAGAAGTTGTTTAAATTATAAGGAATTATTTAAATCACACTCTATAGGATTGGACACTCCAGAAAACAATGTTTAATCTGCAAGGAAGAAAAATGTAATGGTAACAAGGTCTGATAAATAATAATAATAATAAAACAACAGTAACTAACATTTGTTGAGTGGTTACTCTATTTGAAGCACCATGTTAAACAGATAATTATAGTACCACATTCAAAAAATGGCAACTCTGAGAGTTTTGGTTGTGAAACTCACACAATCAAATAAACATTTCTAAGATTACACAGTTAATAAATGACAAAGAATACAGTAAAAATTTAAAGCCATGGCTGTCTCTAAAATCATGACTGTTTTTGTTGTTCCACATCTGAAAGAACACACTGTTTTGAAGTCTATTAGTTGGAAAAATATATGTTTCATGAATTCAGGGAGTTGTTGATAGAGACACCAATGGCCAGCTCTTTTAACATGTAATAGGCTTGTCGAAACATAGTAATTGCCAATTAAAAACTTATTGTAATAGGAATATAAAAGCTGCCTCTGATTCTCTCCCAAACTTCCCAAGGAATGATCTGTTTAAAAGTCACTTAAAATCTTGATTTCTTTTCAAATAAACTGAGTTAGAGGAAGCTAGAAATTGGACTCAGTGGTTGACTCAACCAATCTAAGGCAGGAACTTGTGAAATTTTGCCTTGACTCATTTCTTCTTAAAGACAAATATTACCATTAAGGAATAGCAATTCTGTATCCTCCAACAATTCTTTGCAAGTGCCAAAGTCAGCTTCCACTGAATTACCCATTACTGGAGCTTCAAACTGAAGCTTAGATCTCTTTTTAAGGGTAGTTAATCTATATATGTGGGGTTTACTTTTACAATAGCTTGATAAAATATTTGAGAGAGTTTCAAGCTGATATCTGCTGTACAGGCCTCCTTCAAATCAAAGCATTAAGGGTTACTTGATTCTTCCCACTAGCCGTAGCTTTGTCTGTCCTGTCCACTTATTTGGCAGTTGACAACAAACTTTCCCACAATGCTGCCTTCCTCATGGCATCTATCTCTAAGTCCTCTACCAATTCTAAAGTTCTATTTAAAGATAGATACAAGCGAGTTCTCCAACCTACAGAAGAGGGAGAGAAGTGGGGAAAGAAGGCACTGGTACATTGTTGTACAACTGCCTAATATGCAGAAAATAGTACATATTTATCTAAATCCCAAAAGCTCTGAGGGGAGAGACCAGATGACAACTTCTCTTTCTATTATTACCACCTCTATGCCTGGCAAAGGGCCTTTCCATAAAAGGTATTCTATCAAAATCTTTCCTAATTGGTCTTAAGCTACCTTGTGCCTAACTTAGCTGTTTCCATCTTGGCCTTGGACTTTCTCCTAAAATGGAAGCATACAGCAGATATATTCAGTACTTCTGGGGAAGATATGCCTTAGACATGTGAACTATTGTGCCTTCTAATTTTACTCATCTGATTTCCTTTCTCCTTTATTTTTCATTTTTATCTTATTTATTTTTAGCTCAATGATAGACATCACCCTCTATTCAGAAAGGGAACAAATAAGTATTCTTAGTACAACGGCAAGCATGCCTGACAATGTATCCACTCTATTTTACTCAACCAAAATACTAAAAGATGCAAGTGAAGAATGTATCCATCAGCTTCTGGATGCATTGATGAGATAAAAAATTCAACATATTCACTTACCTCCATCTACTCTTTTCTGTGGTTCTGTGGCCTCAAGCTGCTTACTGCAAATTAGATTTTGCCTTAATATGCTAATGTTGAATAAGGAAATTGGGCTCTAAATAATTAAGTTGTGAGAAGTACAAAACTAAAGCAATCTATTAATACAATATGAACATCCCTTGATTATATTTGCAGAGTGAATTTACCTGATTTAAATAGTAAATTACAATTGAAAGGTAAATTGAAATTTAGAAGAAAATGTGATAATAAATCACCACTATCGTCTCTCTCTCTCTCTTTTTTTTTAACCATTTTGCCATTTCAGATGTCAAAGCCTCCCCTCCGTCATACTACTCAGACAAAGGAAGATTATGATTGTAAGGTTACGAGAAGTGTCTCTTAATTGATGGCTTTTACAACCATCACCCATTCTCCATTTTCTTCCTATCCCTGCCAAAGGAAACAATTCCATTGCATGCATTTAATAGGTATTGCTTTGTAATTATTCTTGTAAAATCATGGACTGATATTTTGTTGCATGAAAACTGAAATCCCATATAAGGCAGTGTGACTTGCTTTTCTTCACTTGATGGTCATCTTGGTAAAGCAAGAAGGAGTCTCAGGGTTAATGTCTCTTCCTGTGCAGCCCTGTAATGGAAATTTACATGTGTGTCATGTTTTGTCCATTAGGTCAAAGAGTTTTATCAGATATTTTCCAGGCCCCAGGAAAAGAGTTTGATAAAAACAAAGAACTAAAACCCTTTGCTGCAATATGATCCTTAGACATGGGCTGAAGCAAAAGGTCAGTCTAATCATCAGGACCACAGTGAGTATCAAGCCTGGGTAGTTAGGGTCAAGAGCTATGCTCCAAGATCCAGGACTCTGCAGGAAAAGTTTTAAAAACTGGGACCTGAGGAACTGTATGAGAACAGAAGAGTTAGATCTTTGCCCACTTATTACCAGGTTGGGCTTGCAGTAATGATGAGTCTATCTTGAAGACCACACAAAGGGGGCTCCTGAGACTCTTGGCTCTTGTCTGGGGTAGGACTGAGACCATGGCAGAGACAGCTGGGGAGTGGAGCTGAAGAAGGTGGGAATCTGAAAGAAAGGAGGACTAAGGACAGATAAGGCAGAAACCACTGCAGGGGCATCAAAAACTGGCTAGAAGAAAAGGCTTGCCCTTGGGAAAACAAGCATGGGCCCTCTTCAGTGAGCATATGAATATACATACACTGGAAATTTCTGAGTCTGTGAAGGTTAACGGAGGAGATAGCAGAGTGAAAAACAACCCAATGAATAAAAGTCAACCAAATAAAATGTCATAAATATTTTCTGAATTTCTCATATAGCCTACACTGTCTATTCTGTTTCCTTGAAAAATTGAATTACGATTCTTGAAAATCACAGCCTTATTATATTTCTCCATGGCCTTGCCTTAATAGATGATGAATTGTTAAGTAGCACCTGCCACAGACAAGACCCCTTTGCAGTCACAGTGCATTGTCACACTGTGAACTGCAATTAAGCCCATATTTTTGCTTCCCAATCTATCTCATTAGCACAGATTTGAGAAATAACTAATGATGAAAAGTTTAACATTTATATATAGAGACTTAATAAATTTACCTTTCCTGACTTGCAGATTGGAATTTGTGAGTGGAAAGAATATGATAAATGGAATCAGAAGGCCTGGGTTTGAGCACTTACTACCTCTGTCAATATCTTTTGATTTTTTTTTATTTGATTTGAACAACTGATCCCAGTAACCAAATTTATAAAGTGAAGTTAAAATTAACCACTTCACAGAGTTGTGAGCATAAAAAGAAATGAAATAAAGTTAATAAAAGTCCTCATCGTATTCAATAGACACACACAAACACACACACGATGTCTACTTATATCACTCATTTGGCATGGGACTTGAATGTTTTGAAGAACTTTATTTATTTATTTATTTATTTATTTATTTATTTATTTATCTGCAGTTTTTGGCCAGGGCTGGGTTTGAACCCACCACATGCAGTATATGGGGCTGGCATCCTATTCCTTTGAGCCCTTGAAGAGTTTTCTAATGAAGGGCACTCAGAGTGTTCCTTGAATTTGGTGGAGTGCTCACATTCAATTTTCAGTCAGTATAAAGTTTTAATTTTTCAGATTCATTCCTGTAATCCAAAGGATACCACCTTGCTCATAACTAATAAGAAAGAAGCCATCTGTAGTAGGCAGCCTACCAGCACTCTCCCTAATATTCAACAACTTTAATTTTGCTATTTCACTGCTATTAACACGGTAGGCTTCTATTTAAAAACTTCCATTAGTTCCTCATTTTCCACAGGATAGGTTGAAATAAAGATCTCACTCTGTCCAGGAAAGCATCTTTGAGTAGCTTATGAACATGCTCTTTAGTTCTGCTCTGAATTCTAATTTGTCCAACTCCTATGATGAGAGTTTCTTTTCTTTTTTTTTTTTTCCATTTGTTAAAAATAAATCTTTTACTTTACTTTTTGTCCCCTTAGTTTTAGAGTTTGAGAGAGTCTATCGTGAAAATCTCCCCAGCGCGTTCATGTATGAGCGCAGTTACATGCATAGAGATGTTATCACCCATGTGGTATGTACCAAGTAAGTTTATCATGTCTTTTTAATTTTTTTCTGAGCTTCTTTTCTTAAAAATAAAGCTTCAATTTTGAGGTGGATTTATAGAAGTAGTTGTAAGATTTTATGGATTTCTAGTTAATTCCCTTAAGTTCTGTAGAACTTTATTTTTATTTATTTATTATTATTTTTTTATTAAATCATAGCTGTGCACATCAATATGATCATGGGGCATCATACACTAGTTTCTAGCTACCTGTTTCTGTTACATTTTTTCTTGGGATAGCAGAACATGTATCTTCATCTTGTATATCTCCCACATCCACTCTATTACCTTGAAAATAAAAATCCCTAATTTACCTTTGTGGATACTAACATTAATAATAATTCTGCAGAAGACTGAAGCCACACAAAGTTCTGTGCCTGCACCTCAGGTGCTTAATTAAGCCTATGATATTACTAAAAGAGGAGGCAAATTATCCATAGAGTAAACAGATTATTTTCTCTCACTTCCATATGCAGATACATAGATTGTGTACTTTGATTTCAGAAACAGAGAGAGTGACAAACAGAAACAAGAGTGAGGAGAGACTGAGGGAGAAGAAAGAGAGGAGGGAGAGTGTGACTGCACTTTCACAAAAGGTTCCAGAGGTGCTGGCCTTATCATCTGAAAGATGAAAGCATGCCATTTCTGCTAATAAAGGTTTTTCTTTTTAAATTTAATGTCATCATTACCATCTTATACTCTTTCAGGCTTTCTTATTCACAGGGAAATGAGAGAAACAAGTATCCAAGGATTTCAAAGCCTCATACATTTATGCCTAAAATCTTCAACCCCAGAATCAGTGAAATGGTCTGAATATGCAACCTGAAAAGGTCAAATTGGCCAAGAATATAATTGGACCCAACATCACATTGTAATTAAAGATATAGAAGGTAGGAACATGCCACCCCTCTGTCTCTCAAAAGCAGAGGGAAACATGAGTTTCACAGACCACAGGAAAATGCACTGATTAATTATATGGTGATGTGATATTATTCCTGCCAGGATAGTCCCTCTGAAATGTCAGAAGGATTAGAAGTGCCACATCTTCCTCCCAGACTCTAATCTTAAAGGGCCCTAGGATGAGAACACAGCAATTACTTTCATAGACTGTGTCAATTTTACCATAGAAAAAAGAACATTCCCAACAGCAAATAATTATAGCGCTGCTTAATGATTGATTTAACATAGAAAACCCATCTAATTCCTTGTCATTACAATCTACAGTACTAACAATCTAACAATGCCGCCTTCCTGGATAGACATTACATTAGCATTAAGAATAATGCTAACACAACACACAGTTTAACTTGTTATATTTTGAGTTGGCAATGCTCCCCCATACACCGTTATTCGTGAAGCACACCTTCTGAGCGAGACTGACCAGCTGAGAATTTGCTTTTCAGCATCTGCGAGAAAGCAAAAGAGCATTGTGACCCAGAGTAGTCTCCTGCATATTTCATACAGCAGGAGGGAATGTGTTTTCTGTTTTCCTAGAATATAATTCTGAAGACTAAAAAAACATAAGCTCTAGCAAATCGATTCATGATGATTCTAAATGAGATCCCCTATGTGGATAACATGCAAATACAAGTCTTGAAAAAGATTACCTCTGGAAATGTAGCCAGTCTACAAGTCAACAAGCATATTACATTCTAAAGAAAAACAAAACAAAGCAATCATGAGTGCTTTGTGCCTTTCCCGGACTAAGTGATATGGTGACAATATGATCATTGCAGAACACTTAGAATAAAATTAGGAAAAGTAAAAAGAAAAAAGAAAAGGTGGAAAGTTACCTTCCTCTACAGTATTCCTCAGGAAACTATATGGGTGATTAGGAATTTCCAGACCTTGTCACTACATTAGGATTAGTTTCAGGCAAATTCTAGCTACCTAAACATATGATCCCATCAGAGGTGTTACTGATTTATCCATTCTATAAATTGTAAATATTAACTAAAGGTCTAACTGTGCTGGGTGGTGAGCAAACCAAGACAAACATAAGAACTATGCTTTCTGTTCCCCTGGACAGCTGTGGTGGATGGGCCCAAGTTCAGTGGACATTGATGCATGCATCATTGCATTGGCTCTGCAAGAACCACCTAAGGAATTTATTAAGAGCTCCAGGTTCCGTCCTTGAAGTTTGCAGAAAGTTCAGCAATATGTATCCAGGATGCTTTAATAACTACATTAAATTATTAGATGTATCACATTTGTCAAGCAAATTAATCTCTTTGAACCTCATTTACTCACATATAAAATGGGAACAGCAAGGAGCCCCCCAAGTCTTACCCCAATAAGCTTTTTGTGAAGGACCAAGTGAATCAATCCATAGGAAGACCTTCAACTTGTACCTATCCCACTTAGTAGGTGTTAGCTATTACTCCTGTCACCCTTGGTAGGTCTAATCTTACAGTGTTTCAGTGTTACATTAATATCTTTATTCTGACTCTCTTTAATAAGTATCTTATGAATTTCAGCAGATTAATCATATATATAGTAAAACCTCCATACCTGACCACCTCCCTACAGTAACCACCTCCAGTTGACCTAATTTTCATAGACTAGACTATACCACACATACATATCAATATAGTAGCTCTAGTCCCTTATGTTGACGACCTCCATATATTGATCAGTTTGTTACAGTCTCTTGGGTGGTCATCTTACACAGATTCTACTGTATTTCTTTTGAGAGGAAAACGAATAGATGTATCAATTCATGTATTAATTTCACTAGACTCGTCTTTCACTGAAAATATACAGTTCAGAATTCTGTTTTCCATTTTGGTCCTTGATGAAAACAGCTGGCAATAGTTTGTTACTGATAGTCTGAGATTCTCTGGGAAATCGAGACATTAAATCTGGTGACTGTGAAACATGAATATGAAACTACCAAGTCATTCCCACTAAAAAGCCATGAGTTAGGGAAAGCAATTGGTGGGACCACACGTTATAAGGGTACATGTGAAATTTACTAGGTGTAGAATATAAGTGTCTTAACACAATAACTAAGAAAATGCCATGAAGGCTATGTTAACCAGTTTGATGAAAACATTTCAAATTGTATATAAAACCAGCACCTTGTACCCCATAATTGCATTAATGTACATAGCTGTGATTTAATAAAAAAAGACAGAAAGACAGAAAGAAAGAAAGAAAGAAAGAAAGAAAGAAAGAAAGAAAGAAAGAAAGAAAGAAAGAAAGAGAAAAAGAAAAAAATTAAAAACATGAGTTAGTTTGCAACCAAATCTTTCATTGCTGCTCTCAGATTACTTCATCTTCACTGCTGTTAATAAAAATAATGCTATAACATCTTTGGGAGTGTGACCTCATTGTGACAGGGTCACATCTTCTGTCTCTGAGAAAAGACCTTGGCAACTTGGGGAAGGATTGGCCATGGAACCAGAAAATCAAGTCTCCCTCACATTTGCCTGCTGAGAAGTTGTCTGTGGCTGCAGATATCCACGTGGGTGGGTTTACTCCTCCTGGAAAGATCTATGTATATCTTAATTTCTCTTTCTCCTTGTGCCTCTCTTTCTCCTTTCCATGTCTTTCTCCTTTTATTTTGCTCTTTGCACATCAACTTGTCTTTCAAGGTCACACATTCTCTCCCAAAGAAAATTCCACTGCTTCCCACAGGTGAGGAAAAAGCTGGTCCTGAAAAAGCTGGTCCTAAAAAAGCTGGTCCTGGTGTCGTATAAATTTATGCTCAAAATTTTGCCAAAGGCTAATGGAAAGACTTGGGAGATAGTGAAATTTAGGCTCTATAACAGTAAGACTCCTACTAATGAAGGTAGGGCAGGTGTTAAAATTTAAGTTTAGTTTCTGCACTAGAAAACTCAATGGCATTAATTTATTTAAGATGCAAGCATTGAGTATTCTCAGAATACATCGTATTTAATTAAAATGTATTCATTCACCTATTATTATGATCCTGATATTGACCCTTTCAATACAATAAGACAATAAAGATAAGAAAAAAAATAATGAATTCTATCACATAGAAAATTTCACTCTTTGCATCTTTAATTAGCTTTCCCAAGAAAAAGTAGCAATACCACTTTTTATTATCTCAAATTAAATCCTTTAATTTCCTTGGAGAGAGATGGGACTGTGGATTCCCACATCAACCTATCCCTCTTTCTTCATTGACAATTATAATTTTCACACACATATTTCAATAAATCACTACTTCAACCCAGTGACAAGAGTTTGCACAGGGATAATTATTGTCATTGAATGGACTTTCCCTCCAATCCCCTCCTCTCACTATGTTATTTGGATTTGTATCAGAAAGTGCTTAGTAAGGTTCTAGGCCAGATAAGACTAGGATAAAGATCAAGGGATTCTTTAGGTTGATAACCCTGTCTCCCAATGCTCAAATATATTGGAACAACCCAAGGAGATACACTAACTGGCTCAGAAAGGGGAATTATGAGATTAACAAGGAGGTTTCAGAATGGAAAAATGCACTTGTGGCTGCTTCTGTAGTAGAACAGACCTGCTCCTTGCATGAGAGTAATACTCTGATTTCCCAGAGTATAGCCACTACAAATATAGTAGAGAAATTTATATATATATATACACCATTATAAGATGTACCACAGGTGTAATCGCACCAATCCACCTCCCTCCGTGCACCCCTCTCCCCTCCCTTTCACCCTTCCCCCTATTCTTAGGTTGTAACTGGGTCATAGCTTTCATGTGAAAGACCTAAATTAGTTTCATAGTAGGGATGAGTACATTGGATACTTTTTCTTCCATTCTTGAGATACTTTACTAAGAAGAGTATGTTCTAGCTCCATCCATGTAAACATGAAAGAGGTAAAGTCTCCATCTTTCTTTAAAGCTGCATAATATTCCATGGTGTACATATACCACAATTTATTAATTTATTCATGGATTGATGGGCACTTGGGCTTTTCCCATGACTTAGCAATTATGAATTGGGCTGCAATAAACATTCTGGTACAAGTATCTTTGTTATCATGTGATTTGTGGTCTTCTGGGTTTATACCAAGTAGAGGAATTATAGGATTGAATGGGAGATCTATTTTTAGATCTCTAAGTGTTCCAAACGTCTTTTCAAAAGGAGTGTATTAATTTGCATTCCCACCAGCAGTGCAGAAGTGTTCCCTTTTCTCCACATCCACACCAACATCTCTGGTCTTGGGATTTTGTGATATGGGCTAATCTTACTGGAGTTAGATGATATCTCAGAGTAGTTTTGATTTGCATTTCTCTGCTGATTAAGGATGATGAGCATTTTTTCGTATGTCTGTAGGCCATGCGCCTGTCTTCAGAGAAGTTTCTCTTCAAGTCGTTTGCCTAGTCTGAGATGGGATCACTTGTTCTTTTCCTACTAATACATTTGAGTTCTCTGTGGATTCTGGTTATTAAACCTTTGTTGGAGACATAACCTGCAAATATCTTCTCCCATTCTGAGGGCTGTCTGCTTGCTTTACTTACTGTGTTCTTGGCTGTTGATTAGATCCCAGTAGTGTATTTTCGAAGCTGCTTCAATTGCCCAGGGGGTCCTCCTCATAAAATACTCGCCCAGACCGATTTCTTTTAAGAGTTTTCCCTGCACTTTCTTCTAGTATTTTTATAGTTTCATGTCTTAAGTTTAAATCTTTAATCCAGTGAGAGTTTATCTTACTTAATGGTGAAAGGTGTGGGTCCAGTTTCAGTCTTCTATAGGTCACCAGCCAGTTTACCCACCACCATTAGTTAAATAGGGAATCTTTTCCACACTGAATGTTTTTAATTCGTTTGTCAAACATCAAATAACGGTAAGTAGCTGGATTCATCTCTTGGTTCTCTATTCTGTTCCAGACATCTACATCTCTGTTTTTGTTTCAGTATCATGCTGTTTTGATCACTATCAATTTATAGTAGCGTGATTCCTTCTGCTTTGTTTTTATTTGTGAGTAATGTCTTGACTATTCGAGGTTTTTTCTGATTCCATATAAAATGAAGTATTTTTTCAAGATCTTTAAAGTATGACAGTGGAGCTTTAATAGGGATTGCGTTAAAATTGTATATTGCTTTGGGTAGTATGGACATTTTAACAATGTTGATTCTTCCTAGCCATGAGCATGGTATGTTTTTCCATTTGTTAACATCTTCAGGTATTTCTTTTCTTAGAGTTGCATATTTCTCTTTATAGAGATCTTTCGTGTCCTTTGTTAGATAAACTCCCAAATATTTCATCTTCTTTGGCAGTACTGTGAATGGAAGTCCTTGACTATTTTTTCAGCTTGACTTTTGTTGGTATATCTAAAGGCTACCAATTTATGAGTGTTGATTTTGTAACCTGAGACCCTGCTGTATTCCTTGATCACTTCTAAGAGTTTTGTAGTAGAATCTCTGGTGTTTTCCAGATATACAATCATATCATCTGCGAAAAGTGAAAGTTTGATCTCTTCTGACCCTATATGGATACCCTTCCTGGATATTTTAAAA
>CAUYPK010061281.1:0-27121 GCA_963574355.1 Loris lydekkerianus
AGATTATCTGATTTTAAGAAATGTTGAGCCAATATCAGTATTTTTATAAAACTCAATGCTATTTTTAAAGTGTACAGATTAATAAAACAATTGAGTCAAATATATAGTGGTAATGTTAACATAATTTGTAATTGTTACAAAGTGGTATTTTCATCTTTTTGTTTTTTGTCATGGTGTTTATACAATAGTTGTTTGTACATCCTACTGATGTTATAACCAACTCTTTAAAATAGTATATATATATATACACACGTGAATAAGAAAGACACTGGGTACTGTTACTGTGATGCCGTTGTCTTAATGGCCAGTTGTGATTTCTCCTATGTAAATTCCATTTCTAATTGTATAAAAATTCTTAATGTCCTATGTGTATTTTGATGTCTGTGTCTTTTATTGTGGATTTGTTGGATGCAATGACAGACTTTATTAAAGCTGGTATTTTTATAACATGTATATATTAGTTGGTGTCTACCTATAGATGTAGTAGATTTTCATCTGCCTGCAATGGTATAGTTTCAGTCTTAGATACAGATGGAAAATTGAACTGTATAAATTATTTGGGTTCTCATAGACTTGTAATTCTAAGCGAAATCTTTGTTGTTTTCATGAGAAACACAAATGGGTAAAATAAAACAAGACTACTTCATTTATAAATATATTTTCATCCTTTTGAAAGTACGTGAAATGTAAATAAATACTGTTTTTTATACTGAAACTAGTGTCATGGTTTTTTTTTTTTTTTTAATTTTGTTATTTGTTTAGATCATTTAGCATCCTTAAATGCCTTTGCCAGTATTCTTACACAAGTCATTTATTTCTATAAGAAAATAGGAAGTGAGATTTGGACTTTAGTACTGGCCTTTATGAGGGTGTTTTGTCAGTTTTTTTGCTTTGCTTTGCACTTTTGCAAGATAGTGGTACACTTGGATTATGGAGCACCCAGAAGTGTTCTCCAAAAAGCTGAGAGCAACACCCACTGTAAATTGGCTGTGGTACTCTCTGGATTGATTTTTTTCCTTGCACTTGTGCCCCTATTCCCTCCTATGGCTGATACAGATTTTGCTTATATTAAAAATGGATAAAAATATTCCTCTTGGTTTGGGCACTACCTTACTTTCCAAATATGTAATGTAAGGAAGATTTTTAGTGTTCCAGGATTTATTCTGAGACTTTGGCATTCTGTTCAGAGCAAAAAATAATTGTTTTCTATTCTATTTGCCCTCCAAGATAGAGCTTATTCCTAATGCTTATCTATGGAAGTGTATGTGATTGTTTTCCTTCCCTCCTTTCCTGCCTTCCTTCCTTCCTTCTTTTTAGATTACTTTTTAAAAATGTATACTTATGGAGAGATTAAAAATACATAAAACCATGATGTAAGTGTAAAATTGCTAAGTAGATAACAGCAGCTTTCCAAAGTAGTTGTACCAATTAATACTCCTATGAGCTATGCCTGAGAGTTCTTTTGCTTAACATCCTCACCGAAACCTGCTATTGTGAAAGTGTGAAGTATTGTCAACGTGGCGAATATAGTGTCTGATGACGGTTTTAGTTTGCTTTGCCATGGTTGTTGTTATGGCTGAATGCTGTTTCTATATATTTTTGGACTTTTCACTTTCATACACATTTTAATTATGCAAAGTGAATTGTTAAGCTACAGTCATGTACACACTGCTGAGGTTTTGATTTCAATTGTATTGAATCTATGAATGAATTTGGAGGGAATTGCTATGTTTGTAATATTAAGTCTTCTAATCCATGAATATGGTTGATTTTTCCATTTATTAAAATAAGAAAAATAAGTTTTCCTGTCAATGTTTATAAGTGTTTCATTAGATTTGTTCCTAAGTATTTGATACGTTTAAGAAATTGTTAGTAATTTTCAGATATATACAAGTAAAAAGATGAGTACCTATCCCTGGCTGCACTAGTTATTCAACTGACTAATGTTGACATTTGACCCGATTGCAAATGATGTTTTAAAATTTCCTTTTGCTCTTTGTTGCTTGTATAGAGTAGAAAACTGATTTTTGTACTAATAACCTTGTGAGGCTTTCCTATTGATTCTAAACATTTAGTATGGTTGTTTTTGTTTTATTTTGCATTTTTGACATTCGTTACATATCGGCAGACAATGACAGATTTTGTTTTTCCTTTCTATTGCAGACAGCATCTAAGATGTCTCCAGTAGCTTCTGTCTCCTGTGTTTAATGCCCTGGGTAATTCCTTCTCCTCCAGTGTGGGTTGAGCCAAGCGACATGGTTCTAATGGATTATATCAAAAGTGGTGGGATATCACTTTTGAGACTAGTTTCTAGAAAGACTCTGGCTTCCACCTGGTGTGTCCCCTCCCTTACTTTCTCCCAGCTTGCTGTGAGGAAAACCGCCTGTCACATTGTGAGATGCCCTTTAGAAATAACTGTCAGGCAATGAACTGATGTCTCTGGCCAACAGCCAGCCAGGACATGAGGCCTGCCAACAACTTTGTGAGTGATTGAGTGATCTTAGAAGTGGATCCTCCCTTGGCCAACATTGAGGTGGCTCCAAGCCTAGCTGACACCTTGATTACAGCCTTGTGAGAAACTCTTGAGATAGAGGCCTTGGCTAAGCTGTGCCTGATTCCTGACCTGTAGAAACTGATAAACATGTGATAATGTTTTTTTCTTCCTTTTAAAAAACTTCTAAAAAATGTTTGTTTTAAACCACTTAATTCAAGGGTAATTTGTTATGAAGCAATAGATAGAATACACTTTTCAATCCTTATATAATCAATCCTTCCTTCCTCCCTCCCAGCACTAAAGACCTTTAAAACAGCATTTGCTCCTTAACCACATTTTGCTCTCCAGCATTTCAGTTACCCATGATCAGAAGATATTAAATGGAAACTTCTAGAAATAAACAATTTGTGAGTTTTAAATTGTAGGCTCTTCTGCGTAGTATGACGAAATCTTGTGCTGCCCCACTTCGTTCTCCTGGGATCACTTTATTTAGGAGATCCATGCCTGAGTGGTGAGGCACATTATCAATGAACAGTAATATTCTGAAAAGAATCCTTTTTTCTGAGCAATCGGTCTCAACGGTGGGCTTACAATATTCAGTAAACCATGCTGTAAGCAGATGTGCCTGTCACTAGTCTTGTTGTTACATTTATAGAGCACAGGCAAAATAGATTTAACATAAGGATCCTGGGGTTTTTTAAAGGGTAAAACAATGTTGGCTTCAGTATAAAGCAGTGGTTCTCAACCTTCCGAATGCCGCGGCCCTTTAATACGGTTCCTGTGGGTCACGACATTAAAGAGAACCGCTGGTAGAAAGTCACCAGCTTCGTTGTCCTCTTGTAACAAAAGAGTTAGCTTGTCCTTGGATGCTTTGTAACCAGGCATTGACTTTTCTCAAGCAAGGAAAGTCCTAGAGGGCATCTTCTGCTAATAGAAGGTGGTTGTGTGTATATTAAAAACCTGTTTTTAGTGTAGCCACCTTCATCAGTGATCTTAGCCACATCTTCTGGATAATTTGCTGCAGTTTCTACATCAACACTTGCTGCTTCACCTTGCACTTTTCTGTTATGGAGCTGACTTCTTAAACCTCCAGTACTAACCTCTGCTAACATCCAGCTTCTGCGGCCTCCTTACCTCTCTCAGCCATCATAGTATTGAAGAGAATTAGGGCGTGGGACAGATTAGGCTTCAGCTTAAGGGAATGTTGTGGCTGGTTTGATTTTTCTCCCCAGATCACTCAAACTGTATATCAGCAATAAGGCTGTTTTGCTTTCTTATTGTTCATGTGTTCACTGGAGTAGCACTTTTAATTTCCTTTAAGAACATTTCCTTTGTAGTCACTCCCTGGCTTAGTGTTTGGTATTAGAGGCCTAGCTTTTAGCCTCTCTCAGCTTTCAGCATGCCTTTCTCACTAAACTTTATTATTTTTGGCTTTTGATTTAAACTAACTGCCATGCAACTCTTTCTTC
The DNA here is from genome assembly GCA_963574355.1 of Loris lydekkerianus. Lineage (NCBI taxonomy): Eukaryota > Metazoa > Chordata > Mammalia > Primates > Lorisidae > Loris > Loris lydekkerianus. The sequence continues at coordinate 3,964 of CAUYPK010061281.1, forward strand.
TCTTATTATTCATATTGAGTTTGTTTTTAATGTTATAAATTGAGCTAGAGATTATTCCCTTTTTCCTTATATAAGATTGGAATGATTTTTTTTCTTGGATCTTGGGTGAAACTTGCTGGTAAAGTCATATGGAGAATTTTTAGTTCCCACTTGTCATTGATTTTTAATGTATTTATCCTGAAGTCAGACAAAAAGTTGAGACTTGTTGCACACCCTAGTATATGGTCAATATTTGTTGATATTCTGTGTGCACATGGAAAGCATGAATTGTGCAGTTATTAAACAGTTTCTTTTCTCTGTGTATAAAATCTTGCTCACATTTTCATTTTTTTTGTCCATTTTATAGCTTAGGAAACTGAGGTAAGGTTGGGTGACATCCTAAGGTCACTCAGCTTTTGAGTGATGGTTGGCAGTGACAGCACGCAATCTGACTGCAGCGCCCAGGCTCCTGACCACTCCCAGTAAGCAGTGTTCTGGTCTTCAGCACTTTTAGTTTAGATACTTGTAAATTAACTTTTTTTCTTTTTTCTTTAAAAAACTAAAGATCTCAAATTTCTTTTTGGTTTATAGTGATTTGATTGCCCTAAATAGCTTTGCAAAATTCATTTTCAGTTTCTTTTGGTATATGCTACAGGTTTTCTACAACTTCCCACAAAATGTACTGCAACAGTCATGAAAAGTCTTTTCTTAAGGCTCTGTAGACATGAGCAAGTATTTGCTTTATGCTTAGATATTTATTTATATTATTCATTTCATTTGAGACAGCATCTTGCTCTGTCACCTGCCCATGCTAGAGTACAGTGGTGTCATCACACTTCACTGTAACCTTGAACTTCTGGATTCAAGCAATCCTCCTGCCTCAGCCTCCTGAGTAGCTTAGACTATGAGGGACCCCCCCACCCCCAGGCCAGGCTAATTTGTCTATGTATAGTAGAGATGGGGTCTTTCTCTTGGCTCAGGCTGTTTTTGAACTCCTGGCCTCAAGTTATCCTCCAACATCTGCCTCCCAGAATGCTGGGATTACAGCAGTGAGCCACCATATCCAGTGTAGAAATCATTTTTAGAGTATTTTCATCTTTGCTTATAATTGCTTTTATTTTTAGGTGTAATGTGTGAAAAGCATAATATCGTTGCTCTGAGAGACTGATAAAGGAATTTATCAAATAAGTGTTCCTGAAAATTTTGAGTACTACAGAAAATTTCAGGGTTGAGTACGTTCTGTGTCTGAGCAGGGTGGTGGAGTTCAGATTCATCATTCCGATTTCTCACATCTCTTTGTGTTCCTTCATCTGCCTTCAGGGAAGTCATGTCTGGGAGTCTAGCAAATTTAATATACATATGGGTCATGGCTTAGCACTTAGGTTATCCAGGAGCTTAGTCTTGATTCCCACACCTAGATATGGGTTTCTGCACATTTTTACAGGAAATGTAACTTTAAAAAAGCTGGTATTGGTGAGCTGCTTATGTACAGGAAGAGGAAACCAAAACTGTCTTATGTTTGGAATGTCACAAAAATCTCTTATTATGACTAGAAGAGGAATCAGTTATAACAGGTCTTTGTTATGTAGGTGTGGTTGTAGTTAATCAGAACATTTACCACTGAGATAAAAACCTACAAATACATGGGTCATTAAATTTTTGAGATACACAAAAATCAAGAAATGTAAAGTCCACTTGGATGAAAATAAATGAAGCCCTCCCAGCAACACTGATAAGCTGAGCAGGCTGAATGAGAAGGGACACTGTTGACTGTTTCTTGGAAGTGAAATAGTGGCCCATAGCACAGCCTGTCTCAAAACTTTCATAGTGGCCCGGCACCCGTGCTCAGTGGTTAGGGCTGGGGCTGGCAGGTTCGAACCTGGCCAGGACCTGCTAAACAACAGTGACAACTACAACAAAAAAATAGCCAAGCATTGTGGCAGCTGCCTATAGTCCCAGCTACTTGGGAGACTGAGGCAAGAGAATCACTAAGTCTAAGAGTTTGAGGTTGTTGTGAGCTGTGACACCATGGCACACTACTGAGGGCAACATAGTGAGACTCTGTCTCAAAAAAAAAACCCAAACCCCTTCCCCCCAAACCCCCAAACTTTCATAGTATTGAAGACCTGGAGTAAAGTAAGAATGTTATTAGCTACTAAAATTGGTATATAGGGGAGATTTAACTGTATTTATATGCATCATAATATTTTTAAGTATTCACTTCAGAATGAAACAGGAAATTCTAATTTTACAGTACTGTCAATCATTGTTGCATTTCCTCACTTAGGACAATGCAACCTGAAAAAAAAGTGTAATACCGTCACATCATTGCCAATTGTACCTTCCTGCTAATATACATAACTTACTATAATACGAACTATGGTTATTGAGTCTTTAATTATTTGCTCATGGGTAGCAATTGAAAGTTGGGATTGAGACCATGTTACCAACCAGAACTTGTTAATTGATAGCAATGTGGAAATACATTTATTATTTAATTTTGTAGAACCGATAAATTGCCTGGTATAATTGGAGGATATGTTCATTCATTTAATAATAAGAACCTTCTAATGGATTTTTTTCTGTGTCTTGTTAAACTTAATGTTCAAGCTTTCAATCTGAAGAAATAAAATGGAAACAATAATGGAACAACAGAGTGCTAACCCAATAAAAAAAGGTCACTTTCAGTTGTTCAGTGCACATTTGCATTGCTATGTAAGTTTGATAATTACCCAGTGAATGTAAGATTTAGATAAAAATCTATTTACAGTTTTTCCACATTCCACCTTGGAGAATTATTGACTGAACTGTTTGCTCCATTTGAGGCTCTAGAATAAATTATGTTTTCCATAAAATGTCACCAACTATGCCTGTTTCAAAACAAAAAATTAATATGTATGTTTGGCTATTATAAAGTCTATTCACTTTATAGAACCTTTTTGAGGGCTCTGCTGGCATGGCTGAGGACACTTCCCATCTCTAGAGCTTTTTCCAGAGAATATAACAAAAGCTTTTCATTTCTCTTCCGATCCCCACAAATTTTACATTTTGCTGCCAGCATGTCTTTTCACCATAATAACAAGGTAGTCTCTTTGAGTGATTTCCAGTAGATGTTCCCTGTGCTTAATAAAACAACTGCAGCTTTATTAAAAAAAAAGAAAGAGAGGATTACAGATGATTTTCACAAGAAATAAGTAAAATATAATTGATACTTAAAATTGAAGCTCTTTTTATTTTGATCAGTGTCCAAGGGTCCTCAAACTCCACATGAGGCGGTGTGATTGTATTTGTTCCCATTTTGTTTTTTTACTTCAAAATAAGATATGTGCAGTGTGCATAGGAATTTGTTCATATATATTTTTTAAACTATAGTCTGACCCTCCAGTGGTCTGAGGGACAGTGAATTGGCTCCATGTTTAAAAAGTTTGAGGACCTCTGTAATCCAACATGGAATACAGAGGCCTTTTCTCACTGTTTCCACTAAGAATTTGTGACCTTCGAAGGGTCCTGGCAACAAAACATTTCAGTGATGATTTACCAAGATAGCAGAACTGTTTGCTGCTAAAAATAGTTATGCAGGGTAAAAGCAATCTCTGATTTACTGAGAGCCCAGATAAAACTAGTTTATCTCCAGTTACTGGTATTCAACATCTAGATATTTTTAAACAGGTGTGTTTTAGACTCAGATGCTATTGAAAAATCAAACTATGGGAGAGGTATTTTGAAGGTTTGAATCGTGGCTGAAAGCTACTTTATGTGAGATTTGAGACCATGACAAGAGGCCCAACAGAGGAATTATGACAAATGAAATCAGCTCATTTGCCTACTGATTCTGCGTAATTAAAAATTAGACCTGGGTTTTTGTCCATATGCAAATTGTCCTAAAAATTCTAATCTTTTGAAAGCTTTTTGATATTTAGAAAAAAATTTAAGACTTTTCTAAACAGAATACACAGGATGGTCAAATGTGATCGGATGGTAATGCTTTAGTGTTTAACTCCTAGTAATCATCAAAGGCAATAATTAACATTTAAAAAAGTATAGTGACATTTCTGAATTTTTTTATCCTTTCTACTTATCAAAATGCCAAATATAATTACACAGAATTACTGCTTAAAGATGATGAAGGTTTCGATTTCAACAAGTTCCTCACTCTTACCTTTTCACAGAGAATTGAATCCAACGATCTCTTCAGGCCCTGCGCAGTGCCCGGTTCAGATCAGATTTAGCTGGGCGACATTTTGGAAGTCATGATCTATCGAAGAAGGACAGACGTTCCCAGTAGAGGTCAGTCTTGTGTTGGTAATTATTCCATGATAAAGAAATAACTAGGGATTTTATTTAAAAGCCCAGTATCTTCTATATGGTTAGCAAGTCATTAATAATTGTGAGTAATGTTTTAGCTCCTTTATTAACCATATTTTTCCTCAAAATCCCAGCAGGCCCTATTGCTTGCTTAAGACTCCCTAAAAGGGAGCTATAAGTGGTAGAAACTAACAATTATCTTAAGTGCAGCAGCAGATAATGTGTGATAAATGTCAGATTATTGGATTTTAAAGTGAAGAAAATATTTCCTACAAAATCTGGTTTGAGAAGAAAAACACAGAAGTAGGATAATTGTGTGCAGGTCAGCCCCTTGCCTTTGCTCTCTTCCCTGCAATACAGGGATAACCAGGCTGACGCTCGTTCCTTAAGATAAATCTTGTTTTATTCCTTGGAATAATCTTTTGATCTCTAAACCAAGTACTATAAATGCAGAGATGGCACTGTGAGATAAAGTGTATGCTTACAAGTAATGCCTTTGGACTTGTTGATGCCAATGTACAATGGCAGTCAAACAAGTCTCGCCCAGAAAACATCTTATAGGTGGGACTGAGCTGGAAAGTGACTTAACTGACGATGAATGGTGTACTGCAAAGAGCAGTGTGTTGGTAACTATGGTTATGCCGCTGGATGGCTCGAGGAGGCTTCAAGTCTCCCACACCTTCAGTAAATATAACTGAGTAAACGGCGTGTTTGCTATGTAAATACAATCTGAAGGCAAGACTCTGAGTCCCTTCTTTTCAAATACATTATTACCCAGAGTTCTTCCCAGTAGAATTTGTAGGACTAATATTTGTTGGAATATTTGGATTTTAACTTGTAGCATTGCCAGTAAATAGTTGGGGAAGTGACCTTCAGCAAGTCATAACCTCTCTGGGCTTTGGTTTTTTTCTTCAGTAGAGTGAAGGGGACTGGATTTTGTAAGCCATGAACTCCATTGTTTTCTGGGCTAGGAGGACATTAGAAGATGCTAAGAGTGGAGGGGCGGGTGGAGAAATGGAGTGTGCGGGCCTTACAACAAAGTGGTACAGACAAAATGTTGAATGTCTCCTGTTGGCCAGTTTATCCTATGTGTAGAGGTGGGTAGATAGATGCAGAGGAGAGAACTGAGATTGAGAGAGGTCCCCAGTTACCAACGTACAACTTCAGCTCTCGTCTTCTCTGTGATGATCTGGAGTTCTTCCCACTTTACCTCAGTCCTGTCACGTGGGCTCAATCCAAGCAAATCTCTGAAAGAGGGCTTATTTTTGGTTCCCTGTACCCTCAATCTATGTCCCTTCTCTCTTATTGGGGTCCTTTTCTCTACCTCCCGGCCCCTGTTCCGTACAACAAACCTTTTAGGAACTGGTGAAACAGTCACTGTCACTTCTTCAGGCTCCCCACTGTGACACCAACGTTTCCAACAGAATGTATCCAGGCTGTACTTTATTTCCTTACAAAGACTAGTTAGCTGACTAAATAGTTAGAGCCTTTTATTCATTCACCTTTTGTAGAGCCTTAAAATGTCAGGCCCCTGGCTGGGCTGTGATGGAGGAAGAAAGATGGCTTTAACTCTGAAGGCCCTCAGCCCGATGAGGAAAGCACACATGTCTACAGGCAAATACAGACGATGGAATCCGTGCCACATGCCTCTGTAGCATGCAGGGGTCACAGGGGGCAGAGAGGAAATTTTCCAGGGCAGCTGGAGAGATAAGGAAGGTGTCACTGAGGAGATAATATTTAAGCTGAGCCCTGAAGAATGTGTCCACCAGTGAGAAAGGCAGGGCAAAGGCATTTTCTCAGAGGAAACAGCATGAACTAAGCCTCTGGTGACAGCTGGGAGTGATTTGTCATTCCCCGTGGTCTAGGGACGGCTTTAGCATACATTCCTACCTGGCTACCCTCCAGGACTCAGCAGTCAGGACACTGCAGGAGGGGTGGTGGGCAGGCAGGGGAATCACCTCAGTGAATATTTTGGTATCTCTCAAATAATGTCTCCAAGACGGTTTCCTCTTCTACATTTTTCCAGTGCATTTATTTGATCCACTTCCCAATACTCTTGGGGATGAACTTTTGGATTCTTTTTTGGTTGCTGCTACATCAAGGTTTCTCTTTCCAAATTTTCACCGTGCATGCCTGTGTTCATTTGTACCCACGTGTTTACAATAGTTGCAATAAATTGTTGGTGTTGATGAACCATCCTTGTGCTTTATTTTGAAAAGTAATCTTTTTATTGCTAGCTTCTATTTTTTCCATCAACAGCCTGATGTTCCATGCCCCTGGGTCTATACCGTTCCGTTTCATAACATTTAATGAATGTTAGAAGTAGCTCTGCAAATGCATTGCCTTAATCTTCTTGCCTGCAGTGAGATGCTTTTAATATTTTCTCCGCATGTGAACTCACTGTTTTCCTTTAGGTTTTCTTTAATTTCCATGTAGTTAATTCCCCACTACGGCAGGGAGCCTGGATATTTATAGGTTTTTCCCTTTCAGTCTATCTTCAATAATTTGCTTTTTGCATTCAGTGAACACACCCATCACAATAAATGGTCCTTTCCCCATTTATATTGACTTGGGTTTATAGAAACCAGACTCCCTTTTTACAGTGTTATTAATGTTTGTGGTAATTTTCAATAGTGTGGGGAGCTGGGATTAGAGCTGGCAGAGAGGTTTCAGTTGTTCTGTTAGATCAATTGAGTCATATCATGATGCCTGATTTAAAGTTTATCATTAAGAAAAGATGAATGTTATATGTGTTTCCCCCCCTTAATTGACTTAATAGAAAATGAGAATATTAAATAAGCATCTCTAAATTATCCCCCATTTAATTAGAGTGTTCTTCATTTGATAGCCCTTTTGTGCACTGGAACTTGTAAAATATTCCCTCATTGCCAATGTTGAATATTTTTATAATCACAAGTTCAATTTTATAAACTTGCATAGCTCCTAGTTTAAGTAGGGAACTGAGTTATTAGTAGTTAATATTGGTCTACTTAGATGCTACTGCTTTCTGTAGCTTGATCCATTTTAACTAAATCAACAGTGATAATAGTTTTCAAAGTCTTATTTTTATGTTTCATTTATATTCTTTTGTGATAAGTTAGTTTTTTCCCCCTATCACAATGCAGGGCATTGGTTTGCAGATGATGAAGGAAGTAATTGACAGGACCTGTATGGCTGCTCTTTAGACAAAAGCAAACCAGGTCTAGAGATAAGACTTGATATGCTTGCAGAAGGTTTCTCAGAAAACATCCTTCAGAAATAGCCGTGTGCTTCTCAGAACCCTGGTACTGGCGACTCTGAGGCAGGACATGGTCCTGTGCTTTCCTCTTCCTAACCGCTCTGACTGCTCAGCAGCCTCTTCGGATGTTAGTGACATTTCCACAGTTCTGGTGTAGATGTTTTTTCATTTATTAACTGCATCGCTTGAACATTGTGATATTTTGGGATCACTTAAAGATTGGTTCAAAACTCCACGTCTTTGTGATGTTTTTCTATAGTAACTTGTGGATGTTAGCAATGCTGAAAAGATTTCTTTTTGGTTATCTCAGAAGCTCCTTTTTTTTTTTTTTTTTAACTTCTGTGGCTTTTAAAAAAATTACCTCAAACATAATTTAAACTAATCAGACAATTTTTCTTTTCTGGATTCAATCATCTCTTCTACCCTATTTCATTACTTCTGAGACACACCCCCCCCCCCCACATTTTAGCATCTCTGAAATTAGAATGCATCTTTCAATTGAAGATGGATCATAGTTTAATTGGCAGCATCTTTTTTAGTGGTATAAAAATTAATGGTGTCGGGCATCGCCTGTGGCTCAGTGAGTAGGGCGCCGGCCCAATATACCGAGGGTGGCGGGTTCAAACCCAGCCCTGGCCAAATTGCAAAAAAAAAAAAGGCCAGGTGTTGTGGTGGGCACCTGTGGTCCCAGCTACTTGGGAGGTTGAGGCAAGAGAATCGCCTAAGCCCAGGGGTTGGAGGTTGCTGAGAGCTGTGATGCCATAGCACTCTACGAAGGGTGACAAAGTGAGACTCTGTCTCAAAAATAAATAAATAAATAAATAATAATAAAAAATTAATGGTGTCCTAGATTTACAAAATGCAGCATTTTATTTTTATTTTCCAAGGACAAATAATGAAAGGTGGTTTATGGTGTCAGTGCCTTTATTTACACACTGAATAAGCATTCCATAGTGTTCTCTGAGTTTGCATCTGTTTCTGTACAAATCTTTTCTCTCTTTCTTTCTTTTTCTTTCTTTCTTTCTTTTTTTTTTTTTTTTTGAGACAGAAGCTCCCTTTGTTGCCCTTGGTAGAGTGCTGTGGTGTCATAGCTCACAGCAACCTCAAATTCTTGGGCTCTAGTGATTCTCTTGCTTCAGCTTCCTGAGTAGCTGGTACTACAGGTGCCTGCCACCATACCCGGCTATTTTTAGAGACGAGGCCTCGCGCTGGCTCAGGCTGGTCTCAAACCTGTGAGCTCAGGCAATCCACCCTCCTCGGCCTCCTAAGTGCTAGGACTATGGGTGGGAGCCACCATGCCAGCCTGTAGCAATCTTTTCTATGCAAGTTTATCTTCCGTCTTGTTCATGTATTTACTCATTCTCTGCAATTAGTGGAAGTTAATGTTTAATGGAAGGTAAAAGCTTTTGAAATATGTTATGTATTCTTCTCTCCTGAATTTCTATGTATGGGACTTTATACCTGGGCAAGCGAAGGCATCTTTCTGTAGTCGGGATGGGGGAATGAGAAAATGTGGAAATAGGAGTAGAATTAGAACTTTCATAACAAGAATATAAAAAAGTCAGTCTTCAGCTTTTAATGACCATAGGATGTTTTTAATAGTACTGGCAATATGGAAAGTTGACTTTGTCAAGAGAAGGAAGGATTTTCTAAATGTCTCTAAAGCCTAGAAACAGAGTAAAAGAAAAATGTAAAGAATGTCTTTCACAGTTTAGAGATTTTGATTCCTGTAGAAGGAAGGATTTAGATTACAGCAAGTGGAGGCCCCTTTATTTATTCATTTATTGTTTTGGTGTCATGGGTAAGAGTCTCTGCTTTCTCTGTAAGGTCTTTGTTTCCTCTCTCAGGCTGTGCCTCAGATGAGGAGAATGTAGAAACATCTGGAGAGGCCTGGGGGAGTCAGAGCATTTGAGTTAGTGGTCTTCCTTTTTGTCAAAGCCCCAGCAAGACCACAGACATTAGTTCTAGCTCCACTGTAGCTTTTAGCTCCGGGTCATTACCAAGCCGGTGAAAAAGCGGTGCCAGAGAGGCAACCTCGGAGAAGCTGCAGGTAGCAAGACTGAGGCTGTGCCCCCAGGGCCCGCGCTTGGTGTGAGGGAATCGTTTGGCTTTCTATACCTGGAGTTTTCCTGTCACCTCAGGGATGCTGTGAGGGCCAATGGATTAGAAATGACATGAATCGAGTGAAGAGATGGCAGTGCAGGGAGCCTTTACAGTGAGGGCCAGGACCAGTTTCTAGCAGTGGCTGGTAGCATTTCCCACCCAAACCAAGAGTGAACAGTTTTACTCATTGGAATCAGTTCAGGGAGCTGAGAAAGCCACCACCTGCAGTAGAATACAATGGAGACCTGGAGAATCTAAAGGGTGTATTGAAAGGTGAATTTGGAGCTAAGAGATGGCAAGTTGATAACTGGCACAGCAAGTCCAGAAGAGACTAGATCATGCAAAAGACACTAAACAGGAGACACTCTCTTAGTGGGCCTCTAGTTAACAGATTGAGTCTCGTGTGGTGTCAACTCACAGCTAGTTGGCTATGCTGTAGGACACCATTCCACTTATACTTTCATACCATGGCATTTCTTCCCAAATACCTTTATGTTGGTTGTATTAGGTATCTTTGTATTCCCAAATCTATTTATAGTAGTCATATTAGTTTTTTATTTTCTAATATATTTCTATTTTATAATACCTTACCTGAAAATTATTTAAAACAATAATAATATGAAATTTATTATACCTCACTTTTCATAGGTCTGCAATTCTGCTAAGCTCAGTCTGGGTAGTCTGACTTGGGAGTTGCTCAGAGGTTGCAATCAGGTTACTGTTTAGGTCTGCAGTCATCGAAAGCTTGACTGGGGCTAAAGAAAGCAGTTCCAAAATGGCTTACTGGCACGGTTGACAAGCTGATGGCAGCAGGCCTCAGTTTTCTGCCATAGAGACCTCTCTATAAACTGGTTGAGTGACCTCATGACATGACAGTGGTCTTTCCCCAAAGTGAATGTGCTCAGGTGCCACAATGCCTTTTATAAGAGTCTCAAAAGTCACACTGTCATTTCTCCAATATCCCGTTGGTTACACAGGCCAATTCTATTCATTGTGGAAGAGGTCTATACAAAGGTATGAATTCCAGGAGGAGAGCATCACTGGCGGTTATCTTAGAGGCTGGCTTCATTATTAATTGAACCAGATATTGTAATCACAAAATTTAAGTACTGTAAAACCCAATGAAAAAGTACTTTTTCTATGAAAAGTAAGTTAATGCTCTCAAACAACCTGCTAAAGGTGAGTATAGAAAAATCTGTTGTATTAAATGAGGTTAAGACAACTGTAAGAAATTAAGGTCATTTTGTAAAAATCTGGATGTATTCTGACCCCTAATAATTTTGAAAATGATATAAACTTTTTGTACCACTTTAAAGAAATTAAGTGGTGGTACAAAAAGTTTAGGAGTAACAGATGGTTTGAATGTTAGGGAGAAAAAAAAGACCAAAGATGATACGCATGTACTGAGCACTATTAGAGAGAGAAATAATCTTACTGTTCTAAAAGGTAATAAAAGTGAAGGTCAATTCTTGAGATATAACATTTGATAAAAAATAAGTCTATAATACTACATCATCAGATATTATCCACAAAATGATAACAAAGAAGAACATAGAGGTTTCAAGAAACATTAAAAAAATCATAACACTATCTGCAGCACTGCAGCTAGAATAGAAAATTACTTTTTGTTCTTGGTAAATCACCAAAAATCAATTTGGATGTGTTCTGAAATTTTTGTCTATATTGACACATTGAAAATTTAAAAAAGAATCCACCACAACCATAGTACTTACATATATATATATAATCAGTTTTCTATTGCTGCTTAACAAATCACCCTAAAAGTTAATGGTTTAAAATGATGAAATTGAATTTTTATTTCCTAGGCTTTCTGTGGGTCAGGAATTTGTATAGTGCACAATAGGGATGGCTGGTTATTTTTCTATCATGTCCAGAGCTTCATCTAGAAAACCTTGTAGGCTGGGAGTGACTCAGCAGCTGGGGTCTTGAATCATCTGGAGGAACTGTCACACACTTGCGTGGCAGTTGATTCTATCATTTGGAGCCTCAGCTAGGCTGTGCTAAAGCACATGGCCTGTCCATGTGGTCTCCTTGTGCTATTTAGGTCATTTCAAAAGTTTTGTCCATTTTTATGAGTCTAGTTTAAACTGTAATATCTCAGTGAATATTTATTCAATTTAATCGAAATAAGCACCATTTGAATCAGTGCACTTTTGCTAATGTAACACAAGTCGATTAATTCCGTTGGCATAAAAATTGGGTGCTCAGGATTTGATGAAGTCAACAAAGGCCATTTTTGCTAGGTCCTGATTAACAAAGGTTCTACCAGTGAGAAAGTTATCGAAGTGCTTGAAAAGATGGTAGTCAGTTGGCAAGAGGTCTGGGGAGTATGGTGGGTGGGGCAGAACTTCGACACTCAATTCCTTTAATTTTCAGACGGTGATTTGTGAGACGTGCGGCTGGGCGTTGTCATGGAGCAGGAGCGGACCTCTTCTGTTGACAAGTGCTGGCTGCTGCTGCAATTTTCGGTACATTTCATTGATTTTCTCACAATAGGACTCTGCTGTGATGGTTTGGCCTGGTCACACCAGCCACTGACCACCATACAGTAACCATGATCTTTTTTTGGTGGGGTTTCGTCTTTGGGAAGTGCCTGGGTGGCTCATCGGTGTCCAACCACTGTCCTGAATGTTTCCTATTGTCGTAGAGAATCCACTCTTCATCACACGTGATGATCCGATCCAAAAAAGGATCATTTTGGTTGCACAAAAGCAACGAAGAACAAACCTCGAAACGTGACAGTTTCTGCCAATCATTTAAATCGTGGGGCACCCACTTTTCGAGCTTTTTGACCTTTCCAATACATTTTAAACCATCAAAAACCACATGGGAGCTGACACCCAGTTCTTCCACCATCCCACGCACTGTTTGTGATGGGTCAGTCTCCACCAGGGTCCTCAAATCCTCATCCTGGATTACTCTAGATCGACCACTTCGGGGCTCATCTTCAAGGCTAAAATTTCCGGAACGAAATTTTGCAAACCAACGTCGAACAGTGCGTTCATTAACACTATCATTGCCAAATGCCTGGTTAATTTTTCGGGCTGTTTCAGCAGTGCTTTGGTTCAATTTGAATTCGTAGAGAAAAATTGGCCGAAAATCGCTTAATGACATCATATAGTAATAGGCTGAAAAGAATAAAAGAAATTAAAAGTAGAAAAAAATGAACAGCATCAATGTATAGAGTACAAAATTCTCCATCGATCAGTATATACCATGACACAGTAGAATAAATATTTATTGAGGTATGGAGCTACAAAAACACATGACATTACAACGGACAAAACCTTTGAAACAACCTAAATAGTTTGGGCCTCCTTACAGCAGGGGGGCTCCCTTCCAAGAGCAAGCATTACTGAGAACCAGAAGAAAGCTGTATTACCTTTTAGGATGTTGCCTTCAGAAATGACATAGCTTTATTTCCTCTGTAGGAACAAGCTTACCAGATTCAAGTGGAGGGACCAAATAGCTCACTTCTTGATGAGAGGAGGTGTCAAAGTCATATTGCAAGAAAGTCAAGCATCATCAGAAATAATACTGTGGTTGTCTTGGAAAATGCACTGTGCATGCGTGTGCATGCACACACACATACACACACAGGACAATCTTACTTAATGAGTGAACCTTGAGGATGGAGATGTCTAAAGGCCAGATTTTTACCACTGAATGTAGCAAGACAGGATTTGAGTTCCATTTCAGAAAGATAGACTAGAAGAACATGAGTCTTATAGAACTGATGCCATTCCTCCCTAAAAAAGTCATTATTCACAGTGCAGTAATGGATTGAAATGTGTTAAGAAAAATGATATCTAAAACTTGGAAATAGCCACATGGGAGAAATGTGTGACTTACGCATCTATAGATTCTTTAATTCTTCAGGGCTATTAACTTTCATGTAACTCATTAAGTGGTGTTGGTTGGGATATTTATAACTCTGTATGTAGATGGTGTTGTTTTTTTGAAACAGTGTCTCAAACTGTGGCCCTGGATAGAGTGCTGTGGTGTCACAGCTCACAGCAACCTCAAACTCTTAGGCTTACATGATTCTCTTGCCTTAGTCTCCCGAGTAGCTGGGACTACAGGTGACTGCCACAACGCCTGGCTATTTTTCTTTGTTGTTGTCATTGTTGCTTAGCAGGCCCGGGCCAGGTTCGAACCTGCTAGGGGTACTGGCAGGTGTGTGTGGCCCGTGCCCTAACCACTGAGTACGGGCACTGAGCCATAGACGGTGTTTTATAGAAAACTGACAGTGATGCAAATCATTTCCAGTAGAAAAGAACACTTCAGAGCATAAACTTCAGACATTAACCACTTTTATGTTTATTTTAGCATTCTTATTTCTGCAGCACAGGAATAAACATTCACATTAACTCCATTCTTTTAAAGAGTGAGATTAATGTTACAATGCACTCATTTTAACATGTTTCATTGTTCAAAACATTTTTTGCACTATTTGACTTTTTCAGTAAATAAAACTAGTGTCAAAACCTTCTAATCATATTTTATTCATGTGTGTGTGTGTGTGAATATACATATATCTCCATATACAGTATTAATTGGCATGATCACTTTTTCCAAATACCTTTTGTCTGTTGCAAAACCATCAAAGGAAAAAAATGCACCACTATTGAGAATATTCCAAAGAATGTGTTGAATGGAGCTCCCAAAAACTAGTTGGAAGTTCGACTGAAGAGTAAGGCTCAGGAATCTGGCAGAGACGTTGGCAGTGGGGGACACAGTCGAGGTGACACCGCAAAGCAATCTGGTTTCTGGTGTCACTACTGATAGTGCATCACTGGACATTTATTATCCTCACTGGCACCAATTGGCAAGAAGATAACCAATAACAAAGAAGGCACCAATAACACAATTGGTGTTGTACCACATGTGGGTCTTGTACCACATTTTTTACTGTAGTCATCTCAGATGGGAGCATTTGCATAAGCCAAGCTTCTGTGTGCTCACCAAGGACCCAGGATGGGGTCTGTGAATGCTTCAGAAAGCAGAACTCTGTTTCCTACCCAAATTCACATGATGGATGATGTCCCCCAGTTACCCATTACAAATTTATTCACATTAAACATTATAGATATTATATATGCATCTTTAGATTCTTTTATTACTTAAAGTGAACATATGTTACTTTTGTAATAAAAAATTAGAATATGGAATAATTATAAGAAAGACATTTTTCTTTCTTTTTTTTTTTTTTTTTTTTTTTTGAGACAGAGTCTCACTATGTTGCCCTCAGTAGAGTGCCATGGCATCAAAGCTCACAGCAACCTCAAACTCTTGGGCTTAATTGATTCTCTTGTCTCAGTCTCCCAAGTAGCTGGGAGACTTTAGCTGCCCACCACAATGCTGGGCTATTTTTTTGTTGCAGTTGTCATTGTTTTAGCTGGCCCTGGCCAGGTTTGAACCCACCAACCTGGGTGTATGTGGCTGGCGCCCTGCCCACTGAGCTACTGGCGCTGCCCAAGAAAGACATTTTTCTTTCAAGTTCCAGGTACAGAGTTAGCACCCATACTATGAGGATACTAGGGGCTGTTCCATCTAGCTCATTGCTTCATGGTGTCCCAGCAGAGAAGAGAGAGCCTTGACCTTTAGAACAATCCACTTAGTGGTGCAGTAACTTGTGTCCACTGGAAGTTGGTGGGAGAAAGAAATAGCGATATAATATGAACACCTTCCTTTCTTCCCCCTCTGATCATAAACGGAGCTGCATTCAGTAGTCTTCACCTCCACTTCACTTTCATCTTTTGTCTGATTTGGAAATGGAAAACGTTATTTTATTAAACTTCCAAAGTTGGGAAAGCACGTGTTCTGCTTTGTTAAGAGACTAATGCTCCTGAACTCCGAGGAACATTTCCTGATTCTTGCCGCAACTATTGTTACACTCGGTTTGGAACCTCAGGGGAAACATTTTTCTTCATTTTCTTCTCAAAATAGAGGCAGGGGAAGATATAAATGAGTAAATATAGCCCTCATCACCTTAATTGATGATAAGGTGCTGGTGCATTTTATTTTCATTCTATCAAGTCATTTTCTAATTGGGTGTCCTTGAAACGGTGCTTCACTGCTCACTGTTCACTTTCATTTTCCTGGTACTGTCCTTTTGGGGGGCAGGGATGAAGGATCAAATATTCAGGCAAATATATCTTGGTGGTTTAAGCTCATCAAATTACTTGTCATTTCTTGCATTATGTTGGCAAGTGCTGTTTATGGCCCATTTTTGCCATAGAGAACCTCTCTTCTGTGAGAGCTATGGAAGCACCTTCTTAGCTAATTAGTCTTCTGCTTAGGCAGAGCCATTTGAACTTCATAAGCTGCCAAGAGGTGCGTGTGCAGAGTTCTGTGAGCTTCTGTAACTCCCGGTGCAGGTAAAAAATTTGAGATGCTTTTAAACTCTTACTAACTCACCTTAGGGCAGAGGTTTTCAGGCATCAGCGTGAGGTTAGAAGCACCTGGAAAATCGTTAAAACACAAGCCTCAAAAGTGTCTGAAATTCATTAAGTCTGGGGTGGAGCCTGAGAATTTGCATGTTTAACAAGTTCCCAGGTGATGCTGATGTTGTTGGTCATGGGACCACACTTTGACATCCCCTGCCTTAGAGCACTGTCCTGGAATTTATAGCTCCAATGGATGTGCCAACACCCTAAGGAATATAGAAAAACCAGTGCAGCGAATGATTGAATAATCACTTCTCAAACATCCAAGGACGCATAGCATCATGCGAAGACATTAGGAAATATTTCAGGTATGTGTATACGACTCCTGCCACCTAGGATCTTAGTAGGAACTGTAAGAGAGCATTTTTGTTTTCCAAGTAACTTTAATAATCCCATAGAGAATGTTATTTACCAAGATTCTTCCTTTTTTTTTTGTATAAAATATCAAGGTAAAAGTTTCTTGTTTAATATAAAAATGCAATATTATTCATGCAAGCAGCAAACAACTTATTTTTTCAGTGTTTTTTTCCTCATAATTTGAGAGGATTATTTTAAAATAGAAAAGATGTAGGCTTCAAAAAAACCCCAGCAAATATGTTGCAATAACAAGAATGATTTCACTGCTGAAATCTATTCGTAAAAACAAGCTTTGTTTATATTTTGGGTCCTATCTTCTATAAATGGTCAGAGTTGTTTTTACGAAGATTATAAACTTCAGTGGCCTCAGGAGCAGATCGAGGTTAATAAGCAGACTTTAGTGCAGTGTTTTTCAATCATTTTTATCTCACAGCACACTTGAACCTATAGTTAAACCTGCACGGCACACTTAAATTATGTTGATACACAAAAAGATTTAAGAAAAAGAATATACTTACTGTGCTGAACTGCTTTAGAAAATAATTTAATTAATTAATTAATTTTTTTTTTTTTGGCAATTTCTGGCCAGGGCTGCGTTTGAACCCACCACCTCCAGCCTATGGGGCCAGGCCCTACTCCTTTGAGCCACAGGCGCTGCCCTAATTTATGATCTTTAAAAATTTTTGAGGCACACCTAAGAAAATTAGGTGTACCAGTGTGCACACTGGTTGAAAATCATTGCTTTAGACTAAGGCCTAAGAGCGTGGCCTAGGGAGGCAGAGAGTGCTTTGCACTTATATCTGAGAAGTGCAAATTCTCTGTGAAGAACCACTCTTAACTTTGTTCGTTTCCCTAATGTATATTTGTTTTCTATTTCTTTGCTTTGTGTTCCTGTCTTTATTTCCTTCATTCTGTTTGCTTTGAACTTTGTGAGATAAATGCTTAGATTATCAAAATTGTGCCTTTTCCAATAATGCATATAAGGCTCTACATTTTCCTATTAGCATAGTCTAGTGGTCTTCAATTAATTTTTTGTGCATTTTTATTATAAACTGGTTTGAAATGTATGCAGACTCTATTGTGATTTCTTGGGGCCCATAGGTTATATAGAAATATATTTAATTTGTAAACCTATGGGAGTTATTTGATGTCTTTAAGTCTTAGATTCTTTAACATATAGTTGTTGTAAGGACGTAATGAGCATAATGTCTGGCAAAGTCAGTGTTTAGTAAATGGTATTATTGTTAGTGCTATTGTCTTTCTTTGCTCCGGAGGTCCAAGGTGGACAACTTACGACTACCTTTCTATGATACTCTGGATTGGAAAACACTCTGATTTCTGTCTATACCATATAGGAAGTACCCACAGTTTGTACTTTACAGACTCACCCTGTGAAAATTTTCTGACTTAGGAATTTAACTATTTGTATCAGCAATAGATGAGGCCGAAAAGGTTTGCACTGGATTCAGACAAACTGGAAAAGAACCAAGGAGTTGAAGGTAGCTGTGACATGCCCTTTATTCAATTCGTGACAGGTGATCAGGCATGGGGGCCTCTGCCTTCTTTCAGCTCATGGGGGTGAAGGGTTCGATGAGCTAGCATTGGAAGCTTCTTTCCCCCACAGGCAGAAAGGTTTGGGGCCTTATATAGTAGTCGGAACAACAGTGGCTCCAAATTAAACCCTAATGACGATTACTTAGGAGCACACAGCACCTGCTGGCTTAATGATAGTTATTCAAAACAATCAGACACCTTGCGGTCTTCAGGTGAGAAAGCCTAATGTAACTCATCTTCCCCACACTGTATTCTTTTTTCAGGTTTATTTTCCTGCTAATGTCACGTTTTACAATGGCCATGAGAATAAGTTTCTTTATGTGACTTTATATCCTAAAATCTAAAGTAAAAGTACATTTTTGCTTTTTAAAATTAAGATGTATCCATAGTCTATGTGTACATTTAATGTTGTCATTTTTTAACTCACAAAGGTTTGATAAATTAGTGTATTTTAACATTTTTTGTATCTTATATTGAGGAAATAGAACTACTGTTTTAATTTAAAAGGTTTCTGGCGTGGTCACATAGGTGAGCAATTCAAATGGTTTTAGTAATTTCAAACTCTTTTCTTCAGGGCTTTTCTCATTTATGTTCTTCCCCAAATCAGGGAGAGAGATATCACCTACAGGGTGGGCTTGACTTTGTCCCAGTATCACCAACCACAAGGAATTGTCTAGTTAGAGAAACTTTACTTATAAACATTTTATGTTTTATTTTCACTTTCTTAGCCAGCTTTCCCCCTCCCAAATAACTACCTCACAAAACCATGTTAACAAAAATTGCCTTTTTTTTAATTTATTTTATTTTTTTTTTATTAAGACAGTTGTCTTGCTCTGTTACTCTCAGTTGAAGGGTGCAGTGGCGTCATCATAGTTCACTGGAACCTTAAACTCTTGGGCTCAAGTGATCTTTTCTTCTTGCCTCCCCAAAGTTCTGGGATTATAGGCATGAGCCACTGCAGCTGGCCCAGAAATTACTTTTCATTTTACACTTAAGGTTTAAATAGTAAACCCTCCTGGGAATTCTCAAAAAATTAAAAACAGAATTACCGTATGAATCAGTAATTCTACCCCTAAGTATATACCCAAATGAACTAAAAATGGATGTTCACATAAAAATTTATGTCTGAAGTGTTTGTAACAGCATTATTCATAATAGCCCAAATGTGGAAACGATTCAAATGCCCATCAGTGGATAAATGGATAAACCAAATATGGATTATTATTCAGCCATAAAAGGAACAAAGTACTGTTATATACAACATGGATAAACCTTGGAAAGGCAAAAGGTCATATATAATATGATTCCATTTATATGAAATGTCCTGAATGGGTAAATACAAAGAGACAGAAAGATTGGTGGTTGATTAGGGCTGGAGGGGGTGGGAAGTGAGAACTGCTTAATGGGGGTATAGAGTTTTCTTTTGGAGGGAATGGAAATGTTGTGGAGCTAGAGAGAGGTGATGTTTGTATAACAATGTGAATGTACTAGAAACTGAATAGAGATACCTTTGACTACAAATGTAATGCTTTTCACTTACCACCAAGAAGAAAACTCCAAAAAATCCCTGGGAGAGGCAAATAATGGGTTAAAGAAGGATTTACCTAAAACTACTGAAGCTTTAATAAGAGTGTTTCTCATTTGCATGGTCCCATGTTAAATTCCTGCTATGTTTTTGAAACGAAGGCACTTCATCTATTAAATCTACTACAGTTGTAAAGATTAATTGAGTTAATAAAGAGTTAGATTTTCTAAAATATACTAAAATAATATATTTTAATTGCAGCTAGTTTATACTGTTCTCCCTTTCTATCCTGATTTCTTGGTCTTATTGCTCTCCATTGGCATTTTTGGAATCTAGCTGATGGTTGGTTGAATTGGACATATATTTAGTTTGGGTTATGTGTGAGACTTTTATGTTGTAATATTGTGGTAGACTATAATGGCCTCCAAAGATACGCAGGTCCTAACTCACTGGAGCCTGTGAATATTGCCTTATATGGCAAAAGTGATTGCAGGTAGGATTAAGTTAAACATATTAAAATGAGAGATTATCCTAAATTTTCTGGGTGAGCCCTATAACCAATCATGAGTATCCTTGTCAGATTGAGGCCTGAGACAAAAGGAAGGCAAAATAGCTACTGGAGGCTTTGAAGATGGAGGAAGGGCCCACAAGCCAAGGGATGCTAGAAAAGGCAACAGAACAGGTTTTCCTCTAGGGCCTCTAGAGGGAGTATAGACGTGCTAATGTCTTGATTTGGCCTAGTAAAACTCTTATACTTCTGACCTTCAAAACTTTAGGACAATAAATGTGTATTATTTTAAACTATTAAGTGTGTGGTAATTTGTCATAGTAGTCATTGGAGTTTTTGGCTAGGGCTGAGTTTGAACCCACCACCTCAGGCATATGGGGCTGGCGCCCTACCCCTTTGAGCCACAGGCACCACCCCATAGTAGTCATTGGAAATTACTACAGATAGCTAAGCTCCTGCTAGTTATGAGCTATGGGAATGACCTCCTGTTTCAGCCACCCAATGGAGTGGAAGGGGCAACGTGTTAACATAATATGAATGTGTCATGTGACGTCTAGTACTGGAACCATGTGTGCAGGGTGGTGAGGTTTGAAATGTAGACAGCCAAAAGTCAGTCTAGGGAAACAAATTACAATTTCCAGACTTATAAAAGCATTTTCATTGATTTCTACTTAACTTGGAAATTGCTTCCAATTTACAATATGTTCTTAACAATGCTTCGTGTCAGTTACTGCACTGTACATTTTCCTGCCTTTTTGATGGGAAATGTACAAAATAGAATTTATCAAAATTTCCATGAAGGACCCAAACATGTTGCCATAATACAAACTCTGTGTGTATGTGTGTGAGTGAGAAGTCATGGGTCTTGTGTTTCCTTAGGTCTTGAATTATATTTTAGCATATTAGGGGCATCTTGTCCTGCTAAAATCCTGTAGGTCCAGATGAAATGGCACATACTCTTCCCAGCCATTCAGTAAGGCAGCCAGAGGAGAAAGTGTTCAAGTGACCCAACTCCTAATACTCATGAGAAAGTCAATATATGCAGTATGAGTTGTTATAATTGTACACAAGAGTAAGTAATAGGCATAAGGGTTTGGCTTCCCACAATGATGCAACACTTTAAAACAGTGGTTTTCAACCTTCCTAATGCTGCAACCCTTTAATACAGTTCCTGTGGGTTGTGACCCACAGGTTGAGAACCGCTGCTTTAAAACATGTTTGAATAGCTCTTGGGTGGGGGCTTGCAGACTATGACCTGAGAACCAAATATAGCTGCCACCTTATTCATAAACAAGTTTTACCAGAACATAGTTATTACCTAGATATTAAAATATTACATATGGGTGCTTTTGTGCTATAAAAAGCACAGTTGAATAGTTGAGAAAGAAACTGTAAGCTCCCTCCCCCTCCATGCCAAAATTATTTGCTATCTGATACTTTACAAAACAGGTTGCTAAGTCCTGCTGCCATGTTTGCTTTGGTTTCAGATTAATTATATCTTATATAAATTATATATGATGTATTACATATTATACAAATTATTAAAGAATTTATCACTGTACCAAATTATAGATACAAATGAAGTATCCTTATGGGAAATGAAAAACAAAAATGTAAAGAAGTCTAACAGAAGCTTTAAAATATTAAAAACTCTCCTACTGTCTGACCATACAAAGTAACAACTGATGCTCCAAATCATGAAGATAAAGATGAGTCAAGATAATCAAGAACTGTAGAGAGAGGATTAAAGATGGCAGCCGAGTAACAGCTTCCCTGCAACTGGGCACAGTGAGTCTGGGGAGACAGGACTCCAGGCATCTCTGGCCGGTGGGATCTGCCTATAATCATCCCTTTGAGGATACAGGGAGCCAGCAAGGGACTTCTGGACTCCAAGAGGAGGACAAAAACAGTAGAGAACTGGCAAGTGATTGCGTGTGTTCGATCGGCCTAATCACCCCGGTAACCCTGAGTACAAGCAGCAGTGAGACTGCAAAACGGAAGGGCCTTACCTGTGAACTGTTTTTGTGTTTTTGGACTTGGCACTCAGTTGAACTGCCTTGGGGAGAGCTTGAGCAGAAGTGTGGAGAACTTTGGGCATTGTCTGCGGCCTCAGACTGAGCCACTGAGCTGGGTGCAGGAAGCCATTGGGAAAGAACTGCCCCAACAAGCTCTGCCCTCAGGGTCCCAGAGCAAGGATCGGGTGGGACAAAGTAACTTAGCAACTGAGCAGCCTAAAGTCGGTGAGTGAGCTGCCTTACAGCCTTAATCCTTAGGGGCAGAGTGAGATGATTTTGGCACACTGGAGCCTTGGGTTGTTGCCCTGGGTAGAGTGCCCTGATGTCACAGCTCATAGCAACCTCAAACTCCTGGGCTTAGGGCTGCCCAGACTTCCATAAGAGCTGTGCAGTGACTCCCAACTGGTGACCTGCACCCACTGGGCCTCCGCATTCCCTGACTAGGAACTGCAGGAGCCATGCAACCCTGCGTCCTCCCTCCTGTGTCCTCCCAGCCTCCACACTAGCCCGTTCATCTGGCCAGGGACTCTGGTAGCTGCATGCCCTCTGGAGCCCTCCCTGCCTCTGCGCAGAGCCCTTCACCTGGCTAGAGACTGCTGGAGCCTTGGGCTCTCTGTGCCAAAGTCACTGGGTGCCAGGCACTCTGAGAACCATGTGCACCACCCCCAGCCCTGTTGCTGGATCTGGGTGTGTCATACACCAGAGCTGTTTCCACAACCAGAACTCCCTAGCTAGGGCAGCCCCAGAGGAACTATACAGGGTCACTCCCTACAAAGATCCAGCAACAATAGAGTGAACCCGCTGAGGTCTAATCTTGGAAAGACACCTCCCCAACTCTGAGGATGGGCAGAGGCAATGGTGAAAAACAATCATGAGGCAAAATCAACAGAAAAACTCTGGCAATATGAATAATCAGAGTAGATCAACTCCCCCAAGGATCAATGGGGCAGAAACAGCACAAGGCCCCATGCACAAACAAATAGCTGAGATGTCAGAAATTGAATTCAGGATCTGGATAGCAAATAAGATCGAATTAGAATTCCAAAGGTTATCTCAAGAATTCAATGGATTCAAAGAGCAAATGACCAAAGATTTTGAATCATT
>CAUYPK010061282.1:0-29172 GCA_963574355.1 Loris lydekkerianus
CAGATCCTGAATTCAATTTCTGACATCTCAGCTATTTGTTTGTGCATGGGGTCTTGTGCTGTTTCTGTCCCATTGATCCTTGGGGAAGTTGATCTATTCTGATTATTCATATTGCCAGAGTTTTTCTGTTGATTTCATCTCATGATTGTTTTTCACTGTTGCCTCTGGCCATCCTCAGAGTTGGGGAGGTGTCTCTCCAAGATTAGACCCCCACGGGATCACTCTATTGTTGCTGGATCTTTTTAGGGAGTGCCCCCCGTGTAGTTCCTCTGGGACTGCTCTAGCTAGGGAGTTCTGGTTGTGGAAGAAGCTCCAGTGTGTGACACACCTGAATCCAGCAACAGGGTTAAGGGTGGTTCACACGGTTCTGGGAGTGCCTGGCACCCAGTGACTTTGGCACAGAGAGCCCAAGGCTCCAGCAGTCTCTGGCCAGGAGAAGGGCTCTGCACAGAGGCAGGTAGGGCTCCAGAGGTCATGCAGCTACCAGAGTCCCTGGCCAGGTGAACAGGCTAGTGTGGAGGCTGGGAGGACACAGGAGTGAGGACGCAGGGTTGCATGGCTCCCGCAGTTCCTAGTCAGGGAATGAGGAGGCCCAGTGGGTGCGGGTCACAGGTTGGGGGTCACTGCACAGCTCTTACGGAGGTCTGGGCAGCGCCAAGCCCAGGAGTTTGAGGTTGCTTGAGCTGTGACATCACGGTACTCTACCCAGGGCAACAGCCCAAGGCTCTAATGTGCCAAAACCGTCTCCCTCTGCCCCTAAGGATTAAGGCTGTTAGGCAGCTTACTTTCTGCCTTTAGGCTGCTCAGTCACTAGGTCACTTTGTCCTGCCAGATCCTTGCTCTGGGACCCTGAGGGCAAAGCTTGCCAGGGTAGTTCTTTCACAATGGCTTCCTGCGCCCAGCTCAGTGGCTCATTCTGGGGCCCCAGTCAATGCTCAAAGTTCTCCACACTCCTGCTCAAGCTCTCCCCAAGGCAGTTCAACTGAGTATCAAGTCCAAGAACACCAAAACAGTTCACAGGTAAGGCCCTTCTGGTTTGCAGTCTCACTGCTACTTGTACTCACGGTTGCCGGCTTGATTAGGTCGATCGAACACACACAACCACTTGCCAGTTCTCCACTGTTTCTGTCCTCCTCTTGGGTCCAGAAGTCCCTTGCTGGCTCCCAGTATCCTCAAAGGGATGATTATAGGTAGATCCCACCGGCCAGAGATGCCCAGAATCCTGTCTCCCCAGACTCACTGCGCCCAGTTACAGGGAAGCTGTCACTCTGCCGCCATCTTTAAACCCAGCCTCCGAGACAGGGTCTTTCTGTTATGCCCTAGCAGGATTATAACTCACTATAACCTCTAACTC
The DNA here is from genome assembly GCA_963574355.1 of Loris lydekkerianus. NCBI lineage: Eukaryota > Metazoa > Chordata > Mammalia > Primates > Lorisidae > Loris > Loris lydekkerianus. The sequence continues at coordinate 1,355 of CAUYPK010061282.1, forward strand.
TCAGGCTCAAGTGATCCTCCTGTCTCAATCTGCTGAGGAGCTAGGATCACAGGCATATGCAACCACACTTGGCTAATTTTTCAGTTTTATTTTTTGGAGACAGGTCTCACTATGTTGTTCAGGTTGGTCTTGAACTCCTGGCCTCAAGCAGTCCTTCTATCTCTGCCTTCTAAAGGGCTGGGCCTCCAGGACTGAGTCACTGCTCCCAGAACCTACATAGATTTTTATGAAAATCTCATCCAAGGTTTTGTTCAGTACCTTAGAATGAATTTATCAGTCTTATCTATATGTACACTTAACTGGTTTAATTATAAAATTCTAGTTTATGGAATAGTTTTCTATTAGGTATAAACTTGACTATTGAGTCATAATATTCAAGCTTGAATGGGTCACTTTTTAGTAGATTTCTAAACCAAGGACTATTTTCATAAGAAAAGAGGGCTGAAAGTTCAGCCTAAAAACCTAACCATTATCCATTTTCTTCTCCTTCCTGCCTAGTCCACTATATCCAGTCACTCAGCAAAGTCTTACAGACATTATTTTCACATTATTACATTTCTTAACCAAATTCTTAATGAGCAATGACTCTTTCTTCCAGGTACTAGGGAAATATCCATGAACAAAGCACAGATCTCTGCTGTCATGGAACAAGAATTTCTCAGAGACAATGAACAGACATAACAAGTAACTGTATTACTCAATATTTTGAAACGTGAAAAGTGCCATGAAAAATGACAAAGTAGAACAAAGTGAGGGAGAGTTTCCTGAGATATTGGGTGATCACAGGAGATGATGGCATTTGAGAAAGATATGAAGGACGCCAGGGTGTTAGGCATCTCTGGATAGTGCATTCCAGGCACATGGACTAGCCTCTGCAGTGACCTGAAGTTGAGAGTGTGCTTTTCACATTCAGCAGCAAGAATGGCTACAGGGTAGGAGGGCTCAGAGGGTAGTATGTGGAGGGATAAAGGAAACAAAGAAAGGATATTTGTAGCAGGCTAGGGAGGTAGGAGTGGAGATGTTAAGAAACTATTGGATCCTGAATAAGTTTCAAAATTACAGGTAAAGAAATTTACTAAAAGGTTGTTTGTAGGAGTTAATGGTGATTGTAAGGATTCAGCTTGAGCAGCTAGAAGAATGAAATTGTCATCCACCAAGATGGGGAGACTAAAGATGGAAGTTTAGAAGCAAAAGTCAAGAGTTCAGTTCAAGATGGTTACTTATCTGCTTCTTCAGTTGGCTTCCAAGGTCTACAAAATAAAGTAATAAGAACCAATATTTATCGAGTGGTTTATATATTTAATTTTCATTACCTCTTCAAAATAGTCATCCCCATTTTGCATGTATGGAAACCAGTGAATGGCACTTAGCACTTTGCATCATATATCCTGTTCTCTGGTTGTAGACTTCTTCGAAAACCTCAAAGCACACTTGCTGCTTCTTCCATGGGATAAATTATAGTACTCTTCAAATGTTTGTGGTGTCTCCCTGTGCAAGGAGTAAACACATCTGCCACGTTGACATTAGGGTTGGCAAATGACTGGCTATGGCTAATGAATATCAAGTAAAAAGTGACTGGTACAAGTTCTGAGCAGAAGCTTAAAAGCCATCATTTTTTCTGTCTTTCATGAAGCCTTCAGTGTCCTATGTCTGGACAACAGTTTCAGCTCGAGTCCCATTGAACCTCTGTGAAGCTTACCCTGGTGAATATGTCATGTGTGAATAATGACTTTTTCATTTGTAAGCCATTGAACAACTGAAGTAGTTTGTTAAGAGTAAGAAACATAATTTAGCGTATATTGTCTGATATGTTCCTCCAATCCCTTCCATCTGCAGTCCCCACTCCCAGGCTGCAGACTGGTGGCCTGTTAGGAGCTGTGCTGGGCAGCACAGCAGAAGGTGAACAGTGGGTGAGTGAGTAAAGCTTCATCTGTGTTTACTGTCAATCCTGATCACTCATCATCACCCCCTGAGCTCCACCTCTTGTCAGATCAGCAGCGGTATTAGATTCTCACAGAGGAAACTATGCATGTGAGGGATCTAGACTGTGTTCTCCTTATGAGACTCTAAGGCCTGTGAGGGTCTGAGGCAGAGATGTAATGAGCTTGAATTGTTATGAAACCAGCACCCTCCATTCTGTGGAAAACCTGCCCTCCATGAAACTGGTCCTTGGTGCCCAAAAGGTTGGGGACTGCTCCCTTACATTACTCCCCTTTATTTATATTTTTCTTAATATTATTTTTTGAAAGCAGGATTTAATATGTTTTATAAAGATACATAAAAGAAATAAAGAAGTCTGCTGGGAGAATGGGGACTGAAGAGCCCATTTCTGGCCAGGAAAGCACCCCCAGAAAAAGAGGAAAACTAAAAAGTAAGCTGAGTGAGTTGGAACAAAGAAAAGTCAGCTAATTTATGTTTAAGCTAGCCGTTGCTAGCAAACGTCTTGCCTTTTCTGAAATTCTAGCCTGTTGGGGATACAACAAACCCCTGCTGGGTCTGTGAGCACCCTGAGGAGAGTAACGGCCATAGAAGAGTCTATGACAAGTCCTAGAAAAGATACATCTTCTAGGACATCCCTGCCCATTAAACAGGCAAAGCAGATGCCCATTGTGGAGATTTGCATTTGCCTGGGGCAAAGACCAAGGGAGTAGCTCAAGCCCTGAGATATGGGCAGAAGAGCTTATATCCCTTATCACAGAGGAAAATCCTCTGTGGTGGTGATGGGAGGAAAATGCCTCCCTCCCACAGATCCCTCAGAGGATCCCTCAGAGGAGATTAATGCTGATGGTGTTTTACTCCACAGAGAACTAGCGGAGTTTAACACCTCCTAGAAATCTGTGTGTATGACCTCAAGCAGGCTCTCCCCATCCAAGGCTCAGATTTCAGATTACTGAAGGCTGCCCTTAAGGTTGATAATACTAACAACAGGAGCTGATATGATCAATCTGAGAAATTGCTGATGTCTTTTTTCCTTCCCTCATCTTACCCTCTGGGCAAATAGACTAATAAAAGTAGAGGGGAGGAAACACTCTGCCACCACCATGGGCAATGGACCCCTGGCTCCCACTTTTAATTCTACCCTACATCTCTTATCTTTCTTTACCTTTGCTTCTAACTGTATTTCTTCAGTCGATTGACACCAGTTTCCACAGGTCTCAGGGGACCCTGCTCTCGGGTTAGGACCACAACAGAAGTCACATTAAAACTCAGACAAATTAATGAAAACAGATGACAGACAAGGAGTAAAACAAAAGATCAGCCCCCCCCCAAAAAAAATGTATGTTTGACATACTCACTGAAGTGAGCCACAGGGTCAGCTAAAAAAGGGAAAATTGTTATCAATTGTGCAGTTTAAAATAATTTTGAGATAAAACCCCACCAATCATTGACTGAATGAATAAATATTCTTGAAATTTGGATTTAACAGAAATTTTCCTCCAGAAGTGCTTCACAAGGTAAGTAAAAACGTGTTCCAAGGCTAATTTAAGAAGCCATATAAGTTAATTGCATTATACTAAAGCACATAATTTGGGAATGAAGTGAAAGTTGTAAAGTAATACTCATTTGAAACCTACTATATGTTATACCAAATTGTTTTCTAAATTGTAAATTCTAGCTTCCTAACATCAGTAAGAGTAATCTGGGATAGGGAATGGGGTTCTTATCCAGGATTTCTTATCTTTCGCAAAGACTAACACATTATAAATGTTCAAAATTTCAGTATTGATTTGTTCACAATGAGAGTCCATACATTAAAGGGAGAGAAATGAAAAGAAAAGGATCTACTCATTTACATGTTAAAGAAAATAGCTTCTGTAACATTTTTCAGGGACAAAATATTACCAAAGAGAAAGTGGGCAAATATCTCTAAGGTCAAATATTAATGAACATAGAATTGGCAAGGTTACGTTTCATTTTATCCCAACTTGGACATTTTCAATCCTGTTAACTCTATAGGACAAAAGATGCCTAATTGCCTTTAAAACTTTTTTTTTTAATTTTGACTATAAATTTTATAAGTGCTCATTGCAGAGAATTTGGGAACTGTGGCAATGTACACAGAGGAAAAAAGGCATCTAAGATTCTAAAACCTACAGATTTCTACTGTTATATTTTACGTATTTTAATCTAATATTTTTAAAATAAAATATATTTTTATGAAAATTTGAGATGAAGTATCTATTTTTTCTCTGTTCTTTTAAACATATGCTGAGGGACATCTTCTAATTAAATATTTGCCAAAATACCTCTTTTGGTAACTATGTTTTATTCTATCAAGTAGTTTTTTTTTATTTATTTAGGTATTTTCTGTATTATTGGATTCTCAGATTTTAGTTCTATTTTGTTATTATTTGTATAACAGGGATGAATATAAATATCTGTAAGTAAAAATTGTCTAGATGTGTTATTATTCTCTTACAGTAGATTCCTGGAAGTAAAATTACTAGGTCAAAAGTCATATCCTCCTACACATTTTCAATGTTTCCAGACTTCCTTCTTGGAAAGATGGAGCAATTTGGTCTTTCTAGTAGTGTTGAAGGTACTGCTTTAATCAGACCAATAGTATCAAATTCATGCATTCAATAATATTTGTTAATTTGACAGGTGAAGCTATCTTATTTTAACCCAAATTCTCTACTCTTATTTGTTGTTTGGATTTAAAAATTTTTCAGACCATAAATGGCTCTTTTCAGGTAGCAAACCAAGTCTTTTCCTTTCTGTTAACCACAGAAGCTTGGACAGCAATAAATTGTGATTTTTATTAAATAAATGAAAAAAAGAAACTTATTAGAAAGGTAAAATGTAAGACAAAAATCTATTTTTCAGTGCTCTCTTAGCATTTGAGAGCTGCCACTGGTTATCCAGTCTAGAGAAAGGGAACAGTCACTCCATTCTAGTTGGCACTGTGGTCCCATTTGCTCTAGGAGTATGACAAGATTACTTTAAGGACAAGACAGGCAATCAAGATCGTTTGTGTTGGGGACTTCTGTCCAGGTCAAAAGAAAAAAACTTCCTCCTTGTCATTAGCACAAGCTATAGTCACAGATGAGCCAAATTGGATTATTTACTGATTTCTACTTAGTCAAGCTTTTATTTGTTTATTGAGTATGAATTGCAGTAAAAGCAAACATCATTAGGCTGTGGATCATTCCTCATTATAATCTATGTAAAGTCATTTTCACAAGCCTTGATTATATTAGTGTAGGCACCAATGAATATATTCTGTTGATAATAATTACAGCTAGCACTTATTGAGTGAGTGCTTTCTGTTTGCCAATCACAATACCGAGTGCGCTGCATTTAATCCACACTCCAAATCAATGAAATACTTTATGCTTTTATCCTGAAACTGATGCATGAAAAGGTCAGGTAACTCATCTTAGGTTGCACAGTAAGTAACTGTGGGACCTGGGTACTATTTTAGGTAATTCAGCACTAGAGCTTACCATCATATTACCAAAAACATAATTTAATTACATTGAAAAGAAAGTCTTAAACTCAACATCTGTATTCTCTTCTATGATTAACTCTAAGGAAATACTTGTAATAATAGTTTGATGTTTAGAGGGGTTGGGGGTCATGGTGTATGGCGTACTTGGGGGCAGGACACAATTATAAAAGGGATTCTACATAACAAATACAATCAGTATAACCTAATTCTTTGTACTCTCAATGAATCCCAAACAATAATAAAAAATAATACTTTGATGTTTATACTTTACTGTTTAATTACTGGGAAAATATCAGCAAAATGTTTAGATTATCAATTACGTAATTTCCATTTAATTATTTATAATATGAATAAATGTTACTCTATTTTCTTGATTACATTTTAGTCATTTGGCCAAATTCCTGCTTCTTTTCTCTGAAAAAAATGTTATTCCTTCACTATTATCATCATGATGAAAACTTCAGCAGATGATAATTAATAACACTTTTGTGGTAACTAATATGACACTGAAAGAAACCAGCTGGGGAAACTGCCATCGTCCTCATTCAGCCATTTAAATTGAAATTATGATTTTAATAAGCCTTAACATTATCCATTTGGTTATAGAGGCAATAAACCATACTTCTCTTTCCTTTATGGCTGTTGAACTTAGTATTTTGTAGGCTAGAAAGGTTACGTCATTTGTCTCTGGCACATGGACCAATGCATGTAAATTTCAAGGAGAATTTAAATAGATTTTAACTAAAAGTATAAGTAAAACTGAAATGATAATTTTTTCTAATGTATTCTTTTGATATTTTGGTGACACTTCTGATCTTTAGTGACACATAAACACACACAGTAAGTAAACATCAAAATATCACTTCTGAAGACTTGAATGATTTTTTGAAATAAATTGAATAATTCATAGCCTGAAGGAAAAAAATTAACATCAAAAATAATCCATGTTTCAGAACAAATTCATGAACCATAATGAGTAAGCTTATTCATACCATTAACTCACTGTCTAACTTGGGCAAATCAAACCCACTCTTTGGGCTTTCGTCTCCAGATCTGCAAAAGGAAAGCGTCCTATTCAGGGGTCCTCAAACTTTTTAAACAGGGGGCCAGTTCATTGTCCCTCAGACCATTGGAGGGCCAGACTATAGTTTAAAAAAACCCCAAAACTATGAACAAATTCCTATGCATACTGTACATACCTTATTTTGAAGTAAAAAAACAAAATGGGAACAAATACAATCACATCGCCGCACATGACCCGCGGGCCATAGTTTGAGGACCCCTGGTTGGGATTGATCTCAAGGCATTTTGAGGTTTCAATAGCCTATTTTATTATTTCCCTGTGATACAGAATATCTACATGGGCATTCCTGAAATGACACTAGTTAGCAATTGGTATGGCAATATTATCAATTTTTAAAATTTCTCTTAGAAATTAAAACTGAAACTGAAAGGTAGATTAAGCATTCACTAAAAACTAAAAGTTAAATTAAGCATTTTATCATAACTCCTTAAAGGGTGGTAGGGTAAGAATTATCATGAGAAAAGAATATATATATATATAAAGTGATCAGCACTTTCTAAAACATAGGTATTCACTATTTGGTACATATCATAATCTTAATAAGAACTACTTAAAGTGCTAAGGCAATTTTCTGCTTATCCTGTACACTCTGACAAAGAATAAATGAATCTTTTTATAAAAATAAATTAACTGATATGTTAAAATGGTAGAATATGTACCTTAAGATTGTTCTGGAAAAAGGATAAAGACAATGCTTATTCCTTCCATGTATTTATTTTGCCAAGTTTCATAAAAACCCATTCACCAACTGTTCATAAACAATATTTATGTCAGAAAAATCTCAATATGGTATTAGAACTCTAAGATTTCCTGGATTTGTTTGAATGTGTGATGTGTTCAACATATTTATGAAACGAAATCATGTATGTAAGTACATATATTGAACAATTTTGCAGGCCAAATTTATGCAATAGGTTAGGATGTGGGTGCCTGTGTAAATTAAGCAGTTAGATTATAGGAAGGAAATGCCAATTGTTTCTGTTTATTCTTTCATTCTACTTAGAATTGTCAAAATATATTTCACAACCCATTTTAAAAATTTGAAGCTGCACATCCATAAATATCAAGTCTGTCTCATCGAGTGAAAATCAATTATATTTTTTACGTTTTCCTACCAGATAATCTTACCGGCTCTTTCAGGGGTTTGCCAATGTGGATTGATTTATACACAGTTAGAGCTAAAGAATTTCACATAGGGTAGAAAGAATAGAGTCCTATAAAAAATGAAGTGGGGTATATTCTCAAGGACTCAGCTTGTTTTGATTTTATTTTGTTTTGTTTTGTTATTTGTTATTAACTCCTCCCCTGCTGTGTTTCTGGCTATTCTTCTCTGGCCCTTGAGATGGAATAAACTTGTAACCAAGTGTCTGGACCCATAATAGAATATATATCTTCCCAGTGTTGAACTGAAACAGTCTGGGACATGTGAAGAGTCAGTACAATCAACCCATCACAAAAAATCAGTGTTGCTGCGTTTGATAGCATTGATTGAAACATGGAGATAGAATAATGATTGAGGAACTAAGGGATATAACCCTACATGAGAAAATGTATATGATGTAATGCCAAAAAGAGGCATACACATTTTTATTCCTTCCTCTCACCACAATCAATACAGGTGACTAATCATTGTATTTTTAATTTTCATTAGAAACTTTTGAATGTTAATTCTAAATGTAGATTGTGCATGAGAAAAAGAATTGTATTCTTTATCCCCTATACAGTCCAAAGCCAAAATCTATTTTCAAATCCTTTTCTAATGATTTTAATTTTATTCATGAAAAGTACAGTTATAAACCTCTATTCTTTGCAATAAATTGATTATAGACAAATATCAAGAGTTTTTAGGGTGAGCAGGAAATTGGATTTTAAAATATTCTGTCTACTACTCAAAGGAAATTAAAACAAAATAGCTTAAACAAGGCATCTGAGAAAATAGAACTAATTATTAAGCTATATTCATCTTTAGACAGACACACAAATACACCCACTGGCAGAACATATAGAAGTCTTCAGTGTTACTTTAATTTTAAAATAAGCATTGGCCTTGTTCTTTTAGGAAAGTTTTATACTATTTTGTCTTGAATGAGAATCTATGTGACCTTTGTGCCACCTGTGTGCTGAGCAATGCCATAACATTGTTAACATTGATCTTTTTTTCTGCAAATGTTCCATCAACTTCCCTGCAAGGCTTTATTTTCCTTGTGGACAGAGTTAGTGCAAACTTCTGTACCTGAAAATCCATACTTAGCTTGCTATCTGCAGCAATTAATAAATGATTTTCTTTATGTAGCTGTTAGGCCCTTTACCATTCATTTTAAAAGGCTAGATATTCTGTTTGTTCTCCAGCATGGTGTAATAAACAGTGAGGACATATCAAACAGAAAAGAAGAAATTTTATTGAATGAAATGTGGGAAACAGTATAGACTTAAAGATCATTTCAAAATGATTTCTGGCCACAGCCTTTAAAAATTGTTTCAACAAGTTTATATGACGTAACACAGAAATAAAACAAATATCTTCCTAAGATTTTTCCTGTTAGGCATTGCATGAGAAACCTGGGTAGTTTATTTTACTTCATTGTCAGTCGACCCACATTGACTAGTAGGGAAAATCAGAGGTTAAATTACCAGGTCAGTAAGCATTTTATAACCTTTGGTCTGCTGTTTTTGTACTTCCCACACTCTGGGGTATCTCCATCCCATGGAACCCATTCCTTTTCTTTCTTTCTTTTTTTTTTTTATCTACTTCCTTCTCATGGATTTGGAGGCCTATTTAACATACATAGTTCAACCAGATTCCCTCAGAATCCTAGATTCATCTCCTTAACATAAATTTAGAGATATTACACAATAAGCAACCTAAAAACACAGTCCTGAAATCCAAATATGAAGTTAAGATCAGACAATGGTCCATTAATAAGAAGCAAAATGAGAAATTTGCCTGTTAAATGTTATAAGCTGAGTTTTCATTATATACTTTCAAATCTGTGTTTCTTAGCATGTCAGATAAACTACTTCATTAAAGAATTATCTCTATGAAGGTAGAAACAATGTCTGTTTTTCCTTTGCACACACAATAATGTATTATAGATAACAGATTTGTTAATAAATATTGTAATTGTATATGCAATACTTGATACATAATTAAAATAAATGAAAATTAATTTAAAAGTCCTAAAGATGTTATTTTTGGAAAATGGACTGTTTGAGTTTCTTAGTTACTTCTATTTTTCTGATTTGGTGACGATATGAACAGCTGAATATGTTTATTAAGCAGATCTTTATTAAGCAGTTCCTTTATGCAGGAATGTCCTAGGTACTAGAGATACTCTGAGGTATTAGGGATTAGAGATATAAAGTCTGACAGTTAAGTTTATGAACTTGCCACCATGCTCTTACATTGGCAGGACCATACAAACAACTCATGAGACAGTTCCATAACATTGGTATATGCATTCATGTTGATGTGTTGTGGTGTCATGCTGAATGGCATTCGTTATTGTTGTTGTACAGCTTTGTATGTTGTTGTGAGTGTCTGAGCTTGAATTAGAGCAATAAACAAACAAACAAATTTATTGTTGAACTTGGCAAGTGTAGAAGTAAAATCGAGACATGTTAGCCTAAGTTTATGGGTCTAATGCAGTGGTTCTCAAACTTCCTAATGCTTCCTAATGCCTCCACCCTTTAATACAGTTTCTTATGTTGTGGTGACCCCCCCCAACCATAAAATTATTTTTGTTGCTACTTTATAACTGTAATTTTGTTTCTGTTATGAATCATAATGTGAATGTCTGATGTGTAGGATGTATTTTCATTGATACAAAGGGGTTGTGACCCACAGGTTAAGAACCTCTGGTCTAATGCCATAAAGAAAACAGTAGCATAGAAATAGATGAAACATTTTTCTGAGGGGAGAGAAAGCATCATTGATGAAAAGAGGTCAGGATGGCCAGGAATGAGCAGAACTGATGAAAAAGTGGCAAATATTTGTTATATTGTGTATCAAAAGCATTGCCTGGTGTGAGAAGCAAAGCAGATAAAGTAAATATTGATAGAGAAATAGGAAACTCTTAGCAGAAAATCTCGGCCAATAACACAGTTCACACAACACTGTGAATCAGTTTTAACCAGTAAAAAAAAAAGAAAAAGAAGAAAAAAAAAACCTGTATTGGGACACCCTACTTGCTCTCCTGATCTGGTTCCCAAAGGACTTTTTTCTTTACCTACAGATAAGGAGATATTAGGGTATTTTGACAACAGTTCTGATGGCCTTTCCAGAAAGAGTTCTAAAATTGCTTTAAAGGATGGACTAGGCACTAGCATCTGCACAACGTCCCAAGGGGAATACTTTGAGGGTGAGTGTAGTGACATTCAGCAATGAGGTATGTAGCACTTTTTCTAGGCTGAGTTCACTAACTTACTTAATTGCCAGACTTAATACAAGCAGTATAAAAAACAGACATGGTTCTTGCCCTCATGGAATATATATACATTTTTGTAAAAAAAAGATTTAAAAATAAGACAAAACTGATGAGTTGCCTGCTTCTATAATCTTACTGTCATTTTAATGCTAATTTATTTTATCTTTGACTCTCACTTTCTATTTTTTTACTCTCCACATTTTCAAATTAATATGCACTTAAGATTTAAAATTACCTTCCAGGATGAGAGCAAGATGGCAGACTAGAGACAGCTTCTGTGCAAATAGGAGTGGTGAGATTGGGGAGAGAAGACTCCAGGCACCTCTGGCTTGTGGACTCCACCGAGAAACATCCCTTTGGGAGCACAGTGAGGCAGTGGGAGACTTCAGGACCCCAAGAGGAGGACAAAAGCAGTGGAGAAGTGACAAGTGTTTGTGGTTGGTCAGAGGCCGGCTAGCTGTTGCAGCTGCAGTGACCACTACTGCAGCAGTGAGAGTTTGCAAATGGAAGGCCTTCCCTGCGGGTGTTTTTTTTCTTTTTTTTGGACTTGGCCCTTGGTTGAGTTAACTTGGATGAGTGAGGAAGTGACATTGAATAGTGCTCACAATCCAGGACTAAGCCAACGTGGTGGAACAGAGCTTCCATTGTTCAGCTGCAGGCCGTGTGTAGCCATTGTGTGAAAGCTGCCTTGCAGGCTCAGCCCTTAGGGTTCTAGAGTGAGGCCAGTTCTCATGCACCTGATGAGCAGGCAGCCGCTTCTGGAAAATGACAGGTTTTCTTGGGAAAGCCAGTGCCTAGCCAAGAAAGGTTGAGGCGTGTTATTAAGTGGGCTGAGGAGAGAGTCAGCCTCTCAATTCTGCAGGGTTTGAGGGGAAAGAAGTCACCAGAGGCTTCCAGTCTCCATCTTATACAACTGTATCAGCATTATGATTAGCATCTAATACCCCAGAAGATCACCTGTTGCCCAGGCAGTAGTCAATATATATATATTCAATAATATGTTATATATATATTGAATATATTATATATATATAATAAATATATTGAATATATTATATATATTATATATATAATATATATTGAATATATTATATATATAATATATATATTGAATATATATATAAGTTTCTTTTCAACTTTTCCCCCTAGATTTATCTTTTTTGATTTCACTTCACTTTTCTTGTATAAATATACTTTTTCATTATTACCTGATTTAATAATGAGGGCTTGGTTTTTGCTAGTTTTTCTGCCCCTGTTATTTGTTTTTTTCCACCAATTTTACCCCGTAGGATTTTTTTGTTTGTTTGTTTTTGTTTGATTTATAGTATTTTTGTTTTTCTTTTCTATCTGATAGAGGTGGGGTCATGTGTCTGCTCAGGCTGGGAAAGAGCTATAGATGTCAAGGGATCCACCTAACCCATCCCCCTTCCCCCAGAGGCTGGGATTTGTGGCTGTGGGTCAAAGTATCCTACTGTATATCACTATTACTCCTGTCTCTCTCTTACTGTTCCTCTCTTCTTTTTCTCAATCTTACATTTTACTCACCCCCCTTACCTTTCTCTTTTCTCTTTTTTTTAATCTTTTATCACTTCTTGCTCTTCACTCTTCTCATTCTTTTAATCCTTTACCAAAAGTACACTTGAACGCCTTCTGTCAGAGGCATGGTAACTTAAAAAGCAAGAGGAAGTAAAAGGGAAAAGTAAGGTAGGGAAACAGACAAAAATAAAATACTCATTAGGAAGAAACAGCAGAAAAATCCTGGCAACATGAAAAACCAGAACAGATCAACCCCCCTCAGGGATTACGAGGTAGCTACTGCAGAGGATTCTACCTATAAAGAAATGTTAGAATGACAGAAGGGAAATTTAAAATATGGATGATAAGAGCAATAAAGGAAATTTCTGAGAAAGAAGAATATAACCAAAAGGAAATCCAAAAAACAGAATCAAATAAGAGATGAATAATATGAAGACTATAGAAAGGATATAGCTGAGCTTAAGGAATTGAAGCAATCAATCAGGGAACTTAAAGATGCAGAAGAAAGTATCAATAACAGATTAGACCATGCAGAAGAAAGAATGTCAGAGGAGGAGGATAAAGCTCTTGAGCTAACTCAGGCAGTTAAAGAGACAGAAAGGAAAAAAAAAGAGAGAAAGCAGAATGTTCACTGCCAGAATTATGGGACTTCATGAAGCATTAAAACATAGAAGTTATAGGTATCCTAGAAGGGGAAGAAAACACCCAAGAGGAATGGAAGCCCTACTAGAATATATCATAAATGAAAATTTCCCACATATCACCAAACATTCTGACACACTCCTTTCAGAGAGATATCAGATGCCAGGTTGTCAAAATCCAAATAGAGCTTCTCCAAGGCACATTGTTATGAACCTGTCCAAAGTCAAGACAAAAGAAAAGATTCTGCAAGCTGCCAGGAGTAAGCACCAATTGACCTATAAGGGCAAATCCATCCATGACTGTGGACTTCTGAAATGAAACTTTTCAAGCCAGAAGACAATGGTCATCTACCTTTAATCTACTTACACACACACACACACACACACACACACACACTTTTCAGTCCAGAATTCTATATCCTGCTAAGCTAAGCTTTAAAATTGACAGAGAAATCAAATTATTTGCTGATATGTAAACATTGAGGAAGTTTGCCATGACAAGACCAGTTCTACAGGAAATACTTAGACCTGTTCTATACACTGACCATCATAATGGACCACCAGTAAAGAAAACACCCACAAACTAAAGGACAAAACCTAGTTTCCACAATGATGGAAAAGTTAAAACTAAGCAATGGACTTTCACAAAAAAGATAAATAGAACTCTACCACCCATATCAATTATCTCAATAAATGTTAATGGCTTGAATTCCCTACTGAAGAGGCATAGGCTGGCTGATTGGATGAAAAAGCACAAGCCATTCATTTTCTGTCTGCAGGAAACACACCTAGCCTCAAGGGACAAAATAAAACTCAGCGTTAAGGAATAGAAGATAATTTTTCAGGCAAATGAAATTTAGAAGAAAAGAGGGGTTGTTATTTTCAGATATAAAGGTTTTTAAAGCAATACTGCAAAAAAAGACAAAGATGGGAACTTTATATTGGTTAAGGGAACAATACAACAAGAAGGACATTTCAATTCTAAATATTAAAATGTACCTAACTTAAATGCTCCTAGATTCTTGAAATTGACCTTAATTAGTATGAGCAATATGATATCCCATAACACCATAATATTAGGGGACTTTAACACTCGTCTTACATAGCTAGATAGATCCTCTAAATAGAAAATAAAGATACAAGGGACTTACATGTGACCCTAGAACAACTGTGTTTGATAGACATATACAGAACACTTCATCCAAAAGCTGAAGAATATATGTTCTTCTCATGGAACATTCTACAAAATCATATCCTAGGACACAAATCAAACCCCAACAAAATAAACAGAATTGAAATTTTACCTTGTATCTTCTCAGACCACAAGACACTAAAGGTGGAACTCAACTCCTACAAAAATTGTCATCCCCACACAAAGGTGTGGAAATTAAACAACCTTATGCTGAATGACAGTTGGGTCAAGGAAGAGATAAAAAAAGGAAGTCATTGACTTCCTTGAGCATAACAACAATGAAGACACAAGCTACTAAAACCTGTGGGACACTGCAAAAGCAGTCCTGAGAGGTAAATTTATTGCATTGGATGCCTACATACAGAAAAACAGAAAGAGAACATATCAAAAACCGAATTAATCATCTTAAAGAAATAGAAAAGGAAGAGCAAACCAATCCCAAACCTAGCCAAAGAAAAGAAATAACCAAAATTAAATCAGAAATAAATGAAATAGAAATAAAACAATCACTCAGAAAATTAATGATACAAAAAGTTGATTTTTTTAAAAAGCTAAACAAAATTGATAAACCATTGGCCAAATTAACCAGAAATAGAAAAGTAGTATCTTTAATAACCTCAATCAGAAAAGAAAAGGGGAAAATAACAACTGACTTCACAGAGATACAAGTGATTATTTCTGACTACTACCAAAATCTTTATGGTCAGAAATTTGACAATGTGGAGGAAGTGGACCAATACCTGGAATCACACCATCTTTCTAGATTTAACCAGAAAGAACTAGATCTCTTAAACAGAGCAATAACAAGCATTGAGATTGCAGAAACAACAAAAAAACTTCCAACAGAAAAAAGCCCAGGACCAGATGGCTTCACATCAGAATTCTGTCACACCTTCAAAGATGAGCCTGTACCTATACTGCAGCACCTATTCCTAAACATTGAGAAGGAAGGAAGGAAGCTTCCCCAACACATTCTATGAAGCAAACATCACCTGGATGCCAAAACCAGGAAAGGACATAACTAAAAAGGAGAACTACAGACCAACTGTGCTTATGAATATAGATGCAAAAATACTCAAAAAAATCTTAGCTAATAGATTGCAGCTACTCATTAAAAAAAAATTATACATCACAATCAAGTAGGCTTCATCCAAGGGAATGTAATACACCATATCAATAGAAGCAAAAACAAAGACCATATGATCTTTTCAATAGATGCAGGCAGGAAAAACATTTGACAAAATTCAGCATTCTTTTCTAACAAGAACACATAAGAAAATAGGCATAGGTGGCACATTGTTAAGAAGACATCTATGATAAACCCACAGCTAGCATCCTACTGAATGGCATAAAACTGAAAGCTTTTCCACTTAGAACTGGAACCAGACAAGGATGTCCACTATTGCCACTATTATTCAACATAGGTCTGGGAGTTCTAGCCAATGCAATCAGGCAAGAGAAGGATATAAGGGGCATCCAAACTCTCCCTCTTTGTTGAGGATATGATCTTATACTTAGAAAACTCCAGAACCACAAAACTCCTGGAAGTCTTCAGGAAACATAGTAATGTCTCAGGGTATAAAATCAATGTCCACCAATCAGTAGCCTTTGTATATGCCAATAACAGCCAAGTTGAGAAGCAAATGAAGGACACAATTCCTTTCACAGTAGCATCAAAGAAAATGACATACTGAGGAATGTATCTTACAAAAGAGGTGAAAGATCTTTTCAAAGAGGATTATGAAACCCTAGGAAAAGAAATTGCAAAAGACACTAACAAATGGAAGAACATACCATGCTCTTGGCTGTGAAGAATCAACATTGTCAAATATCTATTCTGAACAAAGCACTCTACAGTTTCAATGCAATCCCCATTAAAATACTAACATCATATTTTGAAGAACTGGAAAAAATAGTACTTCGTTTTTTATGGAACCAGAAAAAAAAAATATATCATTAAGGTTATTCTTAGAAATAAAAACAAAATTGGAGGCATCACCCTACCAGACTTCAGGCTATATTACAAGTCCACAGTAATCAAAACAGTGTGGTATTGGCACAAAAATAGAGCTATAGACATATGGAACAGAATAGAAAACCAAGAAATAAAACCAATCTCTATTTGCCATCTGATCTTTGATAAATCAAACAAAAGTATACTGTGGGGAAAAGAATCTCTATTCAACAAATGGTGCTAGAAGAACTGGATAGCCGCATGTAAAAGACTGAAACTCAACTCATACCTTTCACCACTTACAAAAATTGACTCAAGATGGATAAGAGACTTAAGTCTAAGACACAAAATGATAAAAATCTTAGAAGAAAATGTAGGGGAAAACTCTTGATAATGTTGGACTGGGGAAAGATTTTATGACAAAGACTTCAGTGGCCATCTCAACAACAAAAATTAACAAATGGGACTTAATTAAGCTGAAAAGCTTCTGCACAACTAAGTAAAGCAAAAAGACAACCTTCAGAATGGGAAAAGATATTTTCGGGGTATTAATCTGACAAAGAGTTGATAATTAGAATCCACGGAGAACTCAAATTAATCAACAGAAAAAAAGTAACAATCCCATCTACCTCTGGGCAATAGATATGACAGAACCTTCTCTGACAAGGACAGACAGATGACTAACAAACACTTGAAAAAATGCTTTTTGCTCTTGATCATCAGAGAAATACAAATCAAAACCACCCTGTGATATCACCTAATCCCAGTGAGAATAGATCATATCACAAAGTCTCAAAGCTGCAGATGCTGGCGTGGATGTGGAGAGAAGGGAACACTTTTACACTGCTAGTGGGACTGCAAACTAATACAACCTTTTTGGAAGAAAGTATGGAGAATCCTCAAAGAACTCAAATTAGACTTCCCATTTGATCCTGCAATGTCACTGCTAGGCATCTATCCAAAAGAAAAAAAACAAACAAACTGTTTTATCATAAGGACATTTTGCACTAGACTGTTTATCACAGCTCAATTTGTAATCTTCAAAACGTGGAAACAACCTAAGTGCCCACCTACCTAGGAATGGATTAACAAGCTGTGGTATATGTATACCATGGATTACTATTCAGCCACTAAAAAGGATGGAAACTTTACATCTCTTGTATTGGCCTGGACGGAGGTGGAACACACTCTTATTTGTAAAGCATCACAAGAATGGAGAAGCAAGAATCTGCTGTACTGAATTTTAATATGAAGGCAATAGATGATCTAATACAAGGGGTGGAACTGGGGAATGAAGGTTCATGGAGAGGGAAGGAGAGAGGGGGATGGGGGTCATGGTGTATGGTACACTTCTTGGGGGCAGGATAGAATTACAAGAGGGACTTTACCTAACAAACACAATTAGTGTAATCTAATTTTTGTACCCTCAATGAATCCCAAATAATAATAAAAAATTACCTTCAAAAATATTAATTTACTTTATAGATTTAATAACACATTTATGCAGCATAGTGGGACATCAGAACTGTGTGGCATTACAAATAATACTTTGATACTTAGATACTTACAATCTTTTATCTGACATATATCATAGGGTTTTTTTTTCCTTTGGGACTCAATATGTATTGTCAGGAGCATCTTTTTCTTATAAACTGCAGTCATTAATTGCATTGTGCTAATATTTTCTTCTCCATAATGATACTTTTGGGTAGAAGGAAGGATCTATGCTTATTGATGTAAACAGCCCTTTAAAAGAAAGCGTAATCTGAGCAGACCTATTCTCAAAGGATAGTCTTTAACCTATTATTAAAGACAATACATGGGATAATACATAGGAAGCACCTTATAAATTATGAAATACTGTAGATTGCCTATTATTCACTTCAAGTAAGCCTGCCTTGAATCTGGCCTAAGTGAGAAAAGTTATTAAACATATGCATTGTATGATATATTTTTGTGAAATATTCATATAGAAAGGGAGAGCAAGAGACAGAGAACAGAAAAGAGAGAACATGAAGCCAAAAGAAAACCCTAATTTAATAGCTGTTATTTCTAGTTGGTCGAATTAGAAAAGACTTTACACATTTCTGTCCTTTCTAATTTTTTACATTAGAACAATGTAGAAAAGGAAGGAGTCTTCAGACACTTCTGTACTTGCAAACACTTCTGTCCTTGCAGACCCCAGTGGTAATACCTGTGTTATGTTATTCAAGGGAAGCTAGAAATGGCCCCTGTGCAAAAATAAAAATACCCACTACCCAAACAGTATTCCATGTTGGTTCCCCCTCAGTGTTTTGAAATGCATTTTCTCTGCAAAAGGAGTCGTTATGCCACAGGTATCTTTTTAATGGGTCACCTTTTCAGATCATGTTTTTTAGTAATATAAAAACATTGACTGGAAATTTGTATGAAATAAGACACTTGTTAAATGAATAGTTCTAGCTATTATTTAGCTGTGGATGTGGTGAAGATTCTGCAGTTCCCTGCACTGGTTTCCTCATCAAATGTCTTAGATCAATTAGCGTCTTTCAAGCTCTTAAAGTTGGTACTGTAGTTTCGTGGCTGCTCTGGAGAACTACATGTGTGATTCTTTTTCTTGGTGCATTACTATTGGTTACCTATTTTGGATACCTTGATCTGAGGTCTGAGGCTGCCAGACCAGGTTCCTTGGGGTGAGAGAAGAGGAGTGGGGGCCCAGAACAGAAGACACAAAGTTGCATTCCTGTGTACTTCTTGCAAGGAATTGCAAGGAGTCTACCTCACCGCCACCCTAAGAAGTGGTGTGGTTTTGAAGAGAAGAAAATGGAAGATCAGATTATTAGTAAATTGTTTACATAAGTCTAAATAAAAACTGGCTGAGTTGGAGAATAGAACCTGGGCGTCTGTGGTTTAAATTCCTGAACATTCTACTCACCATATGGCCTCTCAAGCAGAAATCATAAGAGCGAGGACTCTGGCAGGAAACTGTGCCCACGTCAGTTTTCTAGGCAGCTGGAAGGGCTTCCGTGTCACTTCTTCTAAAATTCCAGGCTTCACCCCTCCAGTATTTGCAGATGCTCTGATAGCTGTCTCTGAGAAAGGGCTGTTTAGAATCAAGGTCTTTAATGACAAGGTACACCAATGTTTCTTTCTTGGGAAGTTTATTTTCTTTGTATTTCTCCCAACCTACAGGTTCAGCAAGAGTGAACATGACAAAGAAAAAAGCTGATACCAGCAAAGTATTTGTATTGTTTTGTTGACTGTGGATTTAAGGTTTGGGTGTGTGTGTGTGTTTACAAGCTATAGAAACTGACCCTGGTTATCATGAGGAAAAGGAGATTTATTGTAAGGCCATTCTCTGTGTGTGTATGTGTGTGTGTGTGTGTGTATGTGTGTGCTAGAGTTCTGCTGGCACTGGGGTTGGAGGCTTATGCATTCAATAAAAAGTTAGCAGACCAGGTTTGGAAATGCCTGGGAATCACATATGACTTTAGAGCAATTGGCCACACGAAGTGCAGTGAGAGTCCCTCAGCAAGAACAGTGAGTGTAGCTGGTGTCAGCACGACGTTCCTACTACTCCTGGAAAAGCGCCTCCAGCAGTCTCACGTCCTTGTACCACCCACTCAAGATTCAGAATCCCAGTGAGTGTACAATTGAGCAGACTTAACTCAGCAGGCTGAAAGAGAACAGGTGAGGAGGTCAAAGGACCAGCTAGGGGATAGCGGACAGATCAAAGTAAAATTATTTATCATTCTCTTTAGATGGTCTAAAATGAATAGCTATGGGTGCTTTCTGAAGAAGTGATTTTAGTTTTGCTTCTTCTCTTTTTCTGAAGAACTAAACTTTTTTTTTAGTTTACTCATTCTTCACAAAAAGACTTAGAAAATATCAAAGAAAACTACAGAGCTGGTTTTCTTTAGATTGCAGTGGGTACACAACCCTAGTGCTCTGTTTGAAATTATCTGAACCAAGGAAAGCAGGCTCAGGTCTATGTACAGGTAGATTTAATTAGGTGGATGCAATTACAACTCCAAAAAGGCTAGCTTTAATTTTGCTTAGGTTGAACAGTGACATCTAGTGCCCAAAACTCATATCACTGCATCTGAAAGTAGGTAAGAAAACAGTGCCTTCAGGATGATTGAAAATGAATAAGGGATCCTTTATGAGTGATGCCTACAGAGAACGGTCCTTTTAACTTCTGCATTCCCATGGGTGCCACAGTAGTAGCTGCCACTCCTTCCTAGCTGTTCTTCCTAACCTGGCCTCACCATAGATAATTTATTATTCCTGTTTGAAATTCTACCAGGAATTATTATATCCTATATTCCCCTTCTTTCCACCATTTCTGTTTCCTGTTATTTGTCCAAAAACACATATTTAGTTCTTGTCAGATATAATTTCTTCACTTTCAAAGAAAATCAGATTATCTCTACTTCTACATCTTGGTTTATATTCCCTTTGCAGTAAAGTTCTTACTGTCATTTGTCAAATTTATCTTTCAGGTTTTGCACTCTTAGTAATGTTTTTTCTAAATGACTTCTTAGCTGAATTTTTGTAGCATTTAGAGTCTTTACAGCTCCTGATAGTTTAGTTATAGTCTGAATATTGTATTGCTGTTGTCTCTCATAGCGTGGCTTGGTTTTATCAATTAGATTGTGAATTCCTTGAGTCTAGGGAATTCCTACACCTCTAAACATGCTTTGAAAATTGTTAAGTGTGTCAGTCAATGACTGATAAAATTTTTTTATAAATCTCTTGGCATTTAGTCCTTCTATAATTTTTGAAAATGGTTTTGAGTAAATGTTGATAGCTTTAAAAATGTTGGTGTTTGATTCCAAAGGGAACCACTTACTTCCCTGTAACAATTGCAATAATTTTTGACCCCTAAGTTTTCTTGTAATATAGATGTTAAAATGCTGCCATTTACTTTGAAGATTTGTGATTTCACAGGTCTGGTAATTTCATAGAAAGATAATTAATGGGTTATACAATGAAAAAATCTTTCCCATAATTAAAATGGGAAGACTTTTTTCTAGGCCAAGCATTCTTATTAGAGTAGAATTGTAAAATGAATTTTCTAAGGCCAAGTAGCAAATTGAACTAGTGGAGATGTGAAGAGAATGTCTGATTCAGTGTAAAGATAGAACCTTCAAGGTTCATATAGCACGTTAGAAGATAAAGGGCGGTACAGATATCAATGCCAAGATGAATCAAGTTTCACAGGATTGGCTGAGTAAGCAACTGAATTTGTTGTTTAGTTTGTTGGCTGGTTTCTGTTCAAGCAAATCAACAGCAACTATGTCAAAGCAAAAGTGCTTTTTGGCAGGCATCTTCACTTTCATGTAGAAATCAGAAGTAAAGTCTCTGTGGAAAGGGCAACAAGTTAGTTATTTCATCAACTTTAACCTACTTCTTGCAGTCATTTTATGCCCTTGACCCAGTTCAGAAGACCTATTGTAACTATAATTCTTTATGACTAAAACTGCCAATTGTAACACTTAATATCTGTCCTTAAAATTTTCTCTAATTGGCTTCTTTATGGTCCACTGCCAACTTCATGGGTCTGATTTGCTCCTTTATTTGCCTGTGTTGCTGGATGTAGATAAAAAATCAAATAAATACAATTTTAAATTAAACAAAAAATCAAGTAGAATCTTCCTATCTCAGATTGAACATTTTGAATTATAAGTCCCTATCTAGGAAATAGTTACATAGCAAACAGCCAGGAAGGTTTAGTCTTGGGTTCAGGGTACCAAAAAGGAGGCGGCAATTAGAGATCTCAGATCAAAAAGGTAATAGGTGAGAAGATAAAGCTTCCTTGTCCCCCTCTCCCCAAGATTTCTGAGTCAGGTCTCTTTTCCCAAATATCCTGGAAAGGAGCTTAGAATATAAAAAAAAATTATTTTAATATAATCAATATTAAGCAATGATTATGAATACACACTGTGCTTAGTAGCATTGAATTAATGAAATAAAGGAACTTAAAATTTAGAGCAATAACCATATTTATCTATAATATACTTATACTCTGTGATGTACAAATATATCTGTATTTCTCTTTGCCTATAGTGTGGCTAAAAGTTAGCTACAAACAAATAGTTCCAAGGGCAATGAAGAACAGTTCTTCTCACTAGGGGCTTGATGGAAAGTCTCTCTTTCTTGGAAATATGTCTCTTATATGTTGCAAACACGTGGTACTGTCTTACATTTTGATAGAACAATTTGGAGGAGAGAGGTAAATAGGACTGGTAAATGAACTTGGTGGAGAGAGATAAAAAGTCATTATCTACTTCAGTGGTTAGCATTGTTTTAAATAGTTGAGCACTTATCATAATGCCTATTTTATGTCAGAGACAGAAGGTAGGGAATGGAGAGAGAGGTTTCATTAATATCTAAAAGTTTCACATATAATTTAGGGTGGGTGCCAAGATTAGAATGTTGACAGCAACCTCAAGATTTTTTAACATAGAAACTCTCAAGACTAGACTGACCTTCAAAACATGAATTTTCCCATAAATTTTTTATTATGTTAGGAGGACAGGGTTAACAGAAAGTGTATGTTAGGAACTTTGCGTGTATTACTATGTTTCAGCCCCGGTCCTATCCCTTCTCTCCCTAGTTGCTTCTGCCATCTTGGGTCACATCTCTTTGCTTTATGGAAATAGCCTCCAAATTGACATCTTTCAATTCAGACTTCCAATCCAATATGCATTCCCCTGCTAAATCCAACTTCCCTAAGTTTTAGTTATTTCATTTCATGCCTCTATTAACAATCCTTCAACTTTCACCATTTCCTTTTCTATTAAGTGTATCCTGAATGTAGCAAACTTTCCACAGTCTGATCCCAGATCCTGTGCTCCTGGATGTGGTCCTTCCTGATATAATGGCGCCAAATTTGGCCTATATATTTGTTTGACTATGTATTTATTTTTGAAGAAAGTTTCCAACCTTGTTGGTGGATATTTCACTTAAAAATCCTGACTTCTATGCCTTATGTAAAATTAGATGATCTAAGTCTGGAGCCAAGATCATCCAAGGTGCATGTTGTTAATTAATCCTGCTCTTTTTTGCCTGTCTCAAATGTGCTCATGTTCTCTGGTGAATCCTTAATTGACTTATTAGTTTCTTCATTATAGTATTTATCATGGTCTAGTTTTGGTCACTTGTTTATCCTACTATACGATTGTCAACTATTTTAGGGATACAGGATATGTTATATTTCTCAACATTTCCCTTGTAGCACAATGAATACGCTGTAATATTCATAAAAGTACTTAACATGTATTTGTTGAATACTACTGTTTCTTGGGCTACCCAGCAGACTGTGTTCGCAAGTGTTGGCTATTTAATCTCATTCCATGTCCCACATTCATCCAAACTCCAGAACTTCTGAACTACTCATTCACTTTGCAGTGTGGTATCACAGATTGTAAACTTCAGAACAAGAGATAAATTATTCTAGTGGCTGTCCTACTTTCTCTGTGCCTAAAAAAAAAAAAAAAAAAATGGTTCAGAAGGTGCCACCTACATGGTGGATTATTTCTGATACCATTATGATCCAATGTGGTAATAAAAATAAACATTTTTGTAAGGAATATTAAGAAGGTTTAGGGAGAAAAAACGTATTTATAGGAAGGAACATCATTAGACAAATATGAAACACATGGGGTTTGTCAGTACCTAGTGTATTGTTTGAAAAATACAATAACCATTTAAAATATATAAAATGATATAAAAGGTAGTAGCTGGATGTTAAAAATAGATTTAGATTCTTGGGACGAATACTAAAGCCTTTTTTATTTAATGAAATTTGGAGATATTAAAATGAAATATTCACACTGCGGTTTTGAAGTGGATAAGAAGCTATTTATTTATTTTAAGAGGCATATTATAACAAGAAAATACTACACTTGCTGTCTGCTCATGAAACTTAAATCTATTTCATGGGGATTTAGGTGAGAAAACGGGAGGTAACTTCAGCAATGTGCAGATATGTACAGGCAAGAGATAGGAATAGAAACAGATCAGGAAGCACCTTGCCCTTATAAGGCATGACTGTGAAACTAAGTCAATTAATGACTTTTGTACCTTTGCCCCTGTAATCAGTGGATCCTGCTACCCTCTCTGCCTCCTTCCTCTACTTCATTCCTCTTTTCCTTCCTTCCTCACTTTCCTTCTCCCTCCATCTCCCTCCCTTCCTTATTTATTCCTAATTAAACTACAAGGAAAAGAAAAATCCTAAAGAAAATCACCAAGTGTGTTAATTCAACCTTACATTATATATAGGATTTTTAGTGTGCAGTTCTTGAAAGGCTTTGTTGTAGGAAAACATTTGAGGTGTCATCATTTATATTTGTTGAGTGCTTATTAAATGTCAGATAATGTTCTCAGTACTTGACATGGGTTGACTGAGAGCACACTTACCTTGTTCATTCCCTGTGTTGGGCATTCTTCTATGTCTATGTGTATCAAAACAATAACTCATGTACAAACCTCATAGCAACTCTTCAGTGGTTAGTTGATAATGGGAAGCCACAAAGCAAGTGTCTGGTACACATCATTAATGTCTGAGGATCTCGGGCATCATGGTTATAAGATATTATAATTATCTATATAATGGAATTATGCTGAAAACAATACTTTAAGGATTATTCAATAACATAGAAAACTATATATTTAGGGGATAAGTTAAAACAGTGTTTGTGAAATATGAGCCCACTTAAATAAATTATATCAGTTAAGCCAAACCGACTTGTATAGATGTCATGTTTGGGTGATAAAATTAGAGCTATTTTATTGATTTTTCCCTATTAATCCATAGGGATTTTACAACTAGCATTTAATATATTTGTCAAAACAAGCATTTTAGAATAATTAAAATACTTAGAATGCCGCTTACTCTTTTTTGATTGAGCATCCCTTGACTCTACATAATAACATATTATTGTTGTTACTGTTGTTGCAGTTTTTGGTCAGGACTGGGTTTGAACCTGCCACTTCTGGTATATGGGGCCGGTGCCCTACTTCTTTGAGCTACAGGTGCGACCCATAACATTACATATTTTTAAAGACCCCAAATATTGCTTTTAATCACAGAACAAAGTAATCTGTGGTTGTAAACACTTTTTATTTTTTGTTGCAAGTTAGAGTGCCATCACCATTGTATCCTTCAGTTATCCACTCTGGCTAGAAATGTATCCAGATAAGCTTTTGAATTTGTAAGCTATAGGAAAGGAAGCATCTCTCATACCAATGCTAATTGTGTTTATCATGTCAGGATTTCATTATGATTACAGGATTTCATTATGATTACAATTAAACTCTTTGAGGGACAGGAAATTGTCTTAAGTTACTTAATGCTTTTAACAGTGTGTTGTTGCAGAAGCTCAAAAATTCTTGTTGAATTAGATGGATTTTAGAAAGACATAAAATTTTGATCAGGTTTCATTTGTTTATTTTTGTTTTTGCTATGATTCATTTTGAGGTCATCATAAATTTGTTCCGTAGGCTGACATTCATAAAAATTTCTGCACAGCCAAGGACACAATCAGTAAATAGACAACTTACTGAGTGGGAATATATATTAGCATGCTCTGCCACTGAAAAATGTGTACATCAAAATCTACAAAGAACACAAGCAAATTAGCAAGAAAAAAAATCAAACAACCCCATTAAAAAGTGGACAAAAGACAAGAACAGAAACTTATCATACAAAGATTGTCTAATGGCCAAAGAATACTTGAAAAAATGCTCACCATCTCTAATCATCAGAGAAATGCAAATCAAAAACTACAGTGAGATATCATCTGACACCAGTGAGAATGGATCACATCAAAAGGTCCCAAAGCAACAAATAGTGGTGTGGTTGCCGAGAACCCTCATTCGCTGTTGTAGGACTACAAACTAGTGCAAACCTACGGAAAGTAGTACGGGGATACCTCAAGAACTGAAAGTAGACCTACCTGGTGATCTAGCAATCTCACTACTAGGTATTAGCTGAAAGGAAAAAAAGGATGTTTTATCAAAAGAAAACTTGCAATGGAATGTTTATAACAACACAATTCACAATGACAAAGATGCAGAAATAACTCAAGTACCCATCTACACATGAATGGATAAATCAAATGTGGTATATGTACACTGTGGAGTACTGCTCAGCCAAAAGAAAAGGGGGGATAAGATAACACCACAAAAGCAGAGAGTCTAATTCATTGTTTTCTATCCTGTTGATACATTTTCTTCCATTCAACAACAGTCCTCGCAAAAATCCCCGGATCTGAAGGAATTTACTTTTATAAAATATTAAAATGTTTTAAAGTATATAAAATATCCTATTCAACAAAATAAACCTTATTTATTTGGAAGGAGAATTTATATTTGAAAGGCTTAATGTTTGACTCCAATAAACCTCATCTCTCCCAGTTTAATATTGGCTTTCTTACTTCACACATGGCTCTGTTATAATATGGAAGTCTTACAGAGCTTTATTTTTCAAATTTGTCACATCTCTGCTTTGTGATTTCTGCTCTAGTGTCATGATTAGAAAAAAATTTTTCATCCCTAAAATGGAAAAATAATCTGTTTTATCTATTATTTTATAGATTTATTACTTTTTTCCCTCTTAATCTTTCTGTAATTTATTTTTATGTAAATTGAAAAGTAGGGCTTTAGATAATCTCTTTTTCTTAGGAATATTTCATGTCCCGATATCATATACAATAGTCAATAATGTTTCCTGTCTCTGTGATTCTGAAATGATACATTTATCAGACTATTTTTGAATCTTTACTATGTTTCATTGACATATTTTATGTTCTTCTACTAGTGCTACTTTTATTTATTTTTTAATTATTTTTTATTAAATCATAACTTTGTACATTGATGCATATATGAGGTTCAGTGTACTGCTTTGATATACAGTGTGAAATGCTTACATTGAACTAAGTAATATATTCATCACAATTATACTCATTTTTTAATAGTTTTGAAATGTACCATTGCATCATGCACATTAGGTGAGGTTCCCCCAAATACCCTTCCTCCCCTGTCCTCTCTCTCCTCTTCCCTTCTACTTTCTAGACTTTAGTTATGTTTTGCCATTCATATGAATGTGTAGGTGAATATATATGGATTTCATAGTAGCATTGAGTACATTGGATACTTTTTTTTTTCATTCTTGAGATAGTTCACTAAGAACAATATGTTTCAGCTCCATTCAGGTAAACATAAAAGATGTGAAATCTCTATCTTTTTATGACTACATAGTATTCCATGGTGTACATATACCACAATTTGTTAATCCATTCATGGGTCGATGGGCTGTTCCCATGTCTTGGCTATTATGAATTGGGCTGGAATAAACATTCTGGTGCAAATGTCTTTGTTTTAAAATAATTTTTTATCATCTGGGTATATACCTAGTAGAGGAATTGCAGGATCAAACGGCAGGTCTACTTTTAGATCCCTGAGTGTTCTCCATATTTCTTTCCAAAAGGGACGTATTAGCTGTCACTCCCACCAGCAGTGCAGAAGTGTTCCCTTTTCTCCATATCCACA
>CAUYPK010061283.1:0-22898 GCA_963574355.1 Loris lydekkerianus
GCGTAGAAGCGTTCCCTACTCTCCACATCCACGTCAACATCTGTAGTTTTGGGATTTTGCAATGTGGGCTAATGTTACTGGAGTTAGATGATATCTCAAAGGGGTTTTCATTTTCATTTCTCTGATGATTAAGGATGATGACCAGATTTTGATAATTAAGCAAAGCTTTCAGTTTATCACTTTCCTTAGGGAGTTCCCAAGAAAGATGCCAGTTGCCTCAACATAAAGCCTGAAGCAGCAAAGACAGGTATGTCTCTGGGCTTCTTTGTTTTATGACTCTGACTCCAAGCTCAAACCTAGTGAACTTCAACTCTTGTGCACACTCTTCTCCCTCTTCAGTTACTTTCATTTGAGGTCCTCCAACAAAGGAGGTGCAATGTCTTACACTGGCTAATCATGAAGGCAACAACCAGGACACCTTACCTTTCCTTGGGGCAGAGCATCCTACTGTCTACAAGGGCAGCATGATGGTAGAGGCTCCCACCTTCTCTCCACTCTCAGCCCCTAAGCTGAGCTATTCTTAGCTAATGGTTTCTGTGTCACCTTAAAACTAACATTACAGTTTATAAACCAAAGCAATTTAGTCAAGAGTAGAACCTGGATTTCTTCATTAGTCTAAACACATGGATGAAGACACAGATTCTGAGAGAGCTTCCCCTTGAGTAAGTGGGAGTAGCTTTGGGCCAGGTAGGTTGGGGGTGATAACTAGAACTTTCTTTGTTTCTCACCCTGAACAGTCAAGACACCCAGAAAGGAAAGAGTGGGCCAGTCTGCAGCCCTCAGGCTCAAGCAGAAATGGCATAAATTGTTACCTAAAATATTTATGAAATGCAACATCTTCTGAGATTTTCTTCCCTAAGGACACTTTTGGTAAAAGTTAGGCAATAGATAGGAACAAAACCTCATGCTACTCCATGGAGGAAAATGTTTATTTTAAATAATGGCAAATTCCGAACACACATGCAATCAAGGCATGTATGGTGGGTGGGATGATAAGATTTCTCCTGAGAGCTGTGCCCCTGGTGACAAATGCTGCATAAACCCTTGGACTGTGAATATGATGGCTTTGACTCTGCCAATTAGGGTATGTTCAGTGACAGAGGTGATTTTAACAATGGGAGATGATCTGCATGGGCCTGATCTAATCACATGGGTCGTTTAAAAGCTGGAGGCAGACATACAGTTGGAGACTGAAAGCATAAAAAGGATTCATCACACTGCTGCTGACTTGAAAGTGGGGAGACCCCACAGCCAAGGATGTGGGCAGCCTCTGGTTGTTGAGAACAATCCCCAACTAATAGCTGGCAAGTAAAGGGAGCCTCAGTCCTACAACCACAAGGAAGTGAATGCTGTCAATAATCTGAATAAGCTGGAAAGTGCATTTCTCCCCAGAGCCTGGAGTTGAGAGATCCATTCAACCTCTTGATTTCAGCCGTTAAGACCCTGAGCTGAGAACTCAATTCTGTTTTATGTGAACTAATAAATAGATAGTGTAAATGGCTAAATTAATAGTAATTTTTTAGGGGGCAATAGGAAATTAAGAACTCCTCGTACATCAACTAGGCAGACATTACCAGTGCTGGGTCAGCCTAGTGTTAAGTGGAGGTGTCTTGGAGAGAAGGTTTCTGCTGCAAAAGGAGGAGAAAGTGTGAGCACCCAACCTGCAGGGCCCGCACCCACAGATTTCTAAGGCTCCCTGGCCCCCTGGAGCCTTCTACCCTGGTGGAAAACACATGAATCCACCACATATATGCTAGAGGGTCTCAGAAATTTCACAATATTTTTTAATCTAAGCTTACTTCTCATCTGGTGAAAATGAAAAGAAATAACCAGATGAAACATGTAGCAGAATTCCTGACATGGGGTAGACATTCTGTGAATGTTATCATCCTTCTTCCAGCCTCTTTGCCAACCTCCTCTTTCTAAAATACAAAATGAATCATTCCAAGTTGATAGTCCTGTAATGATTCCCCATCTCGTATAAAATAAAACCATGCTCCTTAGAAGATCAAAGAAGGGCATTCTGTCCTTCACAGGCTATTTAGCATGCTGGGAACATGCTGTGCTGCAGTCTTGCTGTGTTGCCTTAGACATGTGGACTGCTCTATCAGAAATGCCTTTCTCATTCTGCTCCTACCAGGTGAACTCTGCTTCATTATGTAAGACGTCATTACCAGCATCATTACCATAGGAGACTATTCTGGAAAGGTTGCAGACAATGAGGATGACATTTTCCTCTGATGTACCAAAGTCCTCTGCACATATAGGATATGGCATTTGCACTTGGCACATGGTAGCATTAAGGAGCTTAGACTCCATTCTGAAGGCAATACAAAGCCACTGAATAGTTTCCAGAAAGGACTGATGTGGTCATGTGTACATTTTGGAAAGATCACCCCACCTGTAGGGTGGGAAAATGGGTTAGAAAAGGGCAAGACTGGAGGCAAGGAAAGAATAAGAAGCTGGGTTGATGAGACAAAGGAAGGGTCCCAAGCTAAGCAGTGTTCTAGGGCAGGAAAATACATCTGGAAGGTAGCTATAGTAAGCATGGATGGGTGCATGGATGGATGTATGGATAGATGATAGATGGATGGATGGATGGATGGATAGATAGATAGATAGATAGATAGATAGATAGATAGATAGATAATACACAGATACTAGAGTACTGGGGTACATTAACTGTTATGCAACAATGGAGGCCCTTTCAGAAGAAGGCAACCTCAGACAGGGAGGGTTAGGAAGCAAGTGAGAGGGACTGATGTTACTGTTGACAAGCCATCATCAGATTGAGAATACCTGCTACTTGGATAAGTCTTTAACAGGCTGACATATCCCTGATTTGGAGCAAGTCCAACTCTTGGTAAGATTCTGAATGAGGTATGAGGAAAGTTCATTTCCAAGCTGATAAAGCTAGTTTAGGATCATTTAAGAGCAAAAGCCAGCAATTATAAACAACTTAATTGTCCCTTAGTAATACAGATGCTGTTTGTTTTTGCACAATCATTTCAAGACATTGGAATGAAGTCTTCTACTTCTTTTCTTCAATTTTAGCCAAAAAAGAATTAGTCTCTCCTGTTCACAATTATTCTTGGAGTCATACACATGTGCAGATCCTAAAGAGATCTAGAACGTGATAGTGCAGTGATGACAGTAAGAGGCACTCCCCTCATCCCCTGTTGGGGCTCTGCCCTCCTTGCCCTCCTCCAGGCTCATCTCATCCCCTCCTTGTGGCCCTTCCTGTCCTGAGCTCGGTCTCATAGCACTCACCCTTCAGGGCTGACACCGAGGCCCATATCAGGGCTCTGGTCCTGACCACTGGGCATCCCTGATAAGGAAACCCAATGCGACCACCAGATTCTTGCTCTCCAGTGACAATGTATAGACATGGACACAACCCATGCTGGGCCCTGGCTCCCCCAGGTTTGCTGTCCTGATTGTTACTTGGATAAGCTTTGTACCACAGCTTTACAGCTGGAATCCCCAATAGATGCTAAGAGTTTCTTTTTCTAAAATTTCAGATTAATATACGATTACAAGTGATTAGGTTACATTGTTTGCATTTGTTATGTAAAGTCTAAGTTGTAGTTGAGCCCTTCACCCGGGAGGTGTGCCATACGCCCCTACATTTCACTCATTAGGTGAGAGCTTACCACACCACCTCCTCTCTCTCCTTTTATCCCTCTCCTCCCCACCCCAATTGACTTTGTGTTATTTTTTCTTGTTTGAACCTATAGTAGTTAATCTACTAGTTTCATATTAGTATTGAATAACTGGATGCTTGCTTTTCCATTCTTGTGATACTTTATTTAGGAGGGTGTTCTCCAAATCCATCCAGATAAATACAAAAGATGTAAAGTCTCCATCCTTTTTATGGATGAATAGTACTCCATAGTATACATATATCAGAGTTTATTAATCCATTCATGAGTTGATGGGCACCTGGGTTGTTTTCACATCTTGACAGTTGTAAATTGAGCTGCTATAAATATTCTAGTGCAAATGTCCTTATGGTAAAATGATTTTCTTTTCTTCTGGGTAGACATCTAGTAATGAGATTGCAGGATCAAATGAACAGTCTACTTTTAGGTCTTTGAAGATTCTCCATACTTCTTTCCATAGAGGCTGTATTAATTTGCAATCCTACTAGCAGTGTAAAGATGTTCTCTTCTCTCTACACCCTCATCAGAATCTGTAGCTTTGGGACTTTATGATGTGGATTTCTGATTTATTGTCTTTATACTATGCTAATACTCCAGTTACTTCTAGGATGAGACTCCTTTCATATTGTCCTGTGGCCCAAGGGCCTAGAAGAAATAGGAACTAACATTGACTAAAGGCCTGATGCCTGTCAAATACTTTTATTAAGCACCTATAGATCAACTCATTTAATCTGTGTAATTTTCTGCTCATTTTATAAAATCAGAAACTAAGGCTGAGTAATTTGAATCTGGCTAGATTATGAAGGCATTAGGTGCAGGGTGAGGCTTCAAATCCAAGTCTGCCTGACTCTAAAGCAGGGTGATTTCAATAATTTAATGTAGCCTTTCCTAGAAACTAACGGCTGCTCCTGAATCCAGACCATCCAATGGATGGGCTGGTCTGCTCTGGATTCACCTTTTTGATATCACTGTTCCCCCACCTAGAGCTTAATGACTCTCCAGACTCCGGACCCCCAATATACACACAAACACACATACACGCAGCCAAGAGACAGCTCTGGCCCACAGATAGGAGTTGTGGGTTGCAAACCACAGATCTATGTCTCCTATCATCTTCCACTCAACATCAAGATTAAAGTGCATTTGAATTTCAATAGGTAAATCCTAGAATTTTAAAAGTTTGGTTCTTAGAGATGTTTTTTGAATCTGGTATTTTTCTTACAGTGTTACGTGGTCTTCAATTCTATTTTCCAGATAAACATAAAACCAGCATGGGACAATGCCATTTGTGAGCCAAAGGAAATTTAGAACCAATATTTAATATGGGTGAGTTCTTTAGTTTTCTGTGTAAATTGTCAAAATTTCAGTCTGGGGATGACAAAATGTCAGATGGCCCAGAGGGGTCTCCAAGCAATCCCACTCATCTAACAGAAGAAGAAATACTCATTTAATCTTGTCTAGAAAAGCACCATGATTAATCTCAGAAATAAAGCCAAGGTATATCAAGTCTCTCCAGAGCCCTGTCTGAATCCTTGGATCTCTGCCAAGCTCAGAAAACAGGAGATGCAGCTTCCCTGGCCAGTTCTGTTTCCAGCTGCCCCTGGTGCCATCACAGGGGCTGTGTTTGGGAAACAGTCAACCTGGGGGCTACTTATTGCTGATCCAAATATACACTGTAGGGGACAATTATTTTGCTTGTAGGCCAGAACTTGGCATCTTTTCAGTAACAAAAAAAAAATCACAGAGGACATTGTATTCAAGTAAGCAACTCAGGGAAACCCATTTTTAAAAAGCGATGGCCTTGGCATTATAACTTTAAAACTATGGAGCATGGGAAAGAGAGAGAAAGCAAGGAAGAGGGCAGACCCTGGCTGTGCAGTGGGCGTGACTAGCAGTTGTGTGTTTCTGGATCAAGAGTACAAAAAACAGAAATTTCAGGATGAGGTGAGGTGGAGGTAACGTGAGCTGGCAGTGTTTTCATATTTCTGTGAAGTGTTCCTCTATTCCTTGTCACAAGTTAAAAACCACTAGTACAAACAGAGAAAGCTAAATGAATTGGAGTTTTAGGAGACAGGAGAGGAACTTCTAAACCAAGATGGGATTGGAAAATTCTTCTTGGATGATGTGTTTTCAGAATGGAAACCCCACTGTCTACCCAAATGAAAAGCAGAGAAGTCTGAGTGAAACCCCAGTGTCCATACAACTTAGTGTTATACTGTACTGAGGTCCATCAAGTCAACTTGATTGCCCAATACCAGTTCCCCTTCCTGCAGAAAATATTTCTTAAATACATCCTCCCATTCCATCCCACAGCTTGGGTCTGGAACCGGGCCATTCTGCTTCTGTCTTCAAGTGTGCTTGTGTGTTCATTCCTTAGTTGACTTACCTATGACTCATGCATCTCATTCAACAGAACCTCCTCTGTGCCTAGGGAAGACCTCAGAATGCAAGCCCAGTGCAGCTGAGCATTTCAGGATGATTTTACACGTATAATAACATTTAAAAGTGTTCACAGCTGGCCATAATTGCAACCCAACAGCTTCATCCTCTTCATTGCTCAAATTTCATACCTGGCTTTATTTCTTTTCCTGAGCCCATTTAACTGTCCAACATACTATGTCATTTGGGGGTTCATTATGCTTATCTGTTTGTTTTCTCCCCTCCTGTAAGAATGTCAGCTCTTCCATCAATGAATCCTCAAAAAATAAATAAATAAATAAATAAATAAATAAATAAAAATAAAAGAATGTCAGCCCTACAGGAATTCTGTCCATTTTGTTCACTGATATATCCCAAGCACCTAAAGCTGTGCCTGGCTCCTAAAAGATATTTTGTAAATATCTCTGGGACTGATGAATGAATGTGATAAAGCCTACAAAAAAAAAATCCAAGAAACTTTGAGAAACAAAAACTACAGGTTTTAACCTAATCTAGGGATAAGGTAAGAGGTAATGGGTGGGGCCACATCTACTGTGCATCTTAGAATGGGTACAGGCGAAACTTACTAAATGCAGAATACAAATGCCTACATACAGTAACTAAGAAAATGCCTTGAAGGCTATTTTGAACAGTTTGATGAGAATATTTCAGATTGTACATGAAACCTGCACATTGTACCCCCTGATTGCACTAATGTACGCAGCTATGATTTAACAATAAAAATAAATAAATTTAAAAAAAAAGAAGTGACATTTAAACTGAAACCTGAGGATGAGGTTAGCTAGGTGAATGGGCTGGGAAGTCTTCAGGACAGCAGAACGGACAGGCCAAAGCCACTCGCTGAGAAGGGTGAGTGGTGAACTAGTTGGTGGTCTGTAGGATGGTGTAGTCAGGTTTCAGGGGCAGGGGGTGGGAAGGAAAGGTTATGCTGAATGACTCTGAATCTGAGAAGGAGGGCCTGCATCATGCAGAGCCTGGGTGTAATGGCAACACATTTGGCTTCTAACATAAGGACTGTGGGAAGCCACTACAAGTCTCTAGAAGGGCAGAAAAAGGACCTGAGATGCATATTTCCAAGATCATTCTGGCTATAGTGTGAAGGCAGCAAGAATGCTTATGGAGATAGGGTACACATTCCTGATCATCCAGGCATGAGGAGATGCTGACTGGTAGAGACAGAAGGCAGATTCAGGAGGTACTCATTAGGTGGGTTCAGGAGGTACTCATCTGTGGGTTCAGGAAGTACTCAGTAGGTGGATCCAGGAGGTACTCAGTAGGTGGGTTCAGGAGGTACTCATTATGTGGTTTCAGGAGGTACTCATCTGTGGGTTCAGGAAGTACTCAGTAGATGGATCCAGGAGGTACTCGGTAGGTGAGTTCAGGAGGTACTCGGTAGGTGGTTTCAGGAAGTACTCGGTTGGTGGGGTTGGGAGGTACTCGGTAGGTGAGTTCGGGAGGTATTTGGTAGGTGGTTTCAGGAGGTACTCAGGTGAGTTCAGGAGGTACTCGGTAGGTGGGTTCGGGAGGTACTCGGTAGGTGGGGTCAGGAGGTACTCAGTAGGTGGTTTCAGGAGGTACTCAGTAGGTAGTTTCAGGAAGTACTCAGTAGGTGGGTTCAGGAGGTGAAATCGGTGACTTCTTAGATGGGAAGAAGTCACAGTTACAGATGACTCCTCAGTATTTGCCTTAAATCACCTAGAGGATGGCAGTGCCACTTACTAGGAACAATCTAGAGTAGGACAGATTGTAGGAGAAAGGGCAGGCCATGCACTTGGCTTTGAGCAAACTGGGTTTCAGAGATTTGGTGTCACCTTAGCAGAGATGTGGAGGCTCACATGCTCCTCTCTCAGGGAAGCCTCCTGACCAGCCTTCTGCCAGCCTGTCTTCCCCCACCATCTATAACCTCCACTAGGACATCAGTGCCCAGGTACAAGGATCACATTGGCTTTGCTCCTTGCTATATCCCCAGCATCTAGAACAGTGCCTGGGACATAGTGAGGACTCAGTAAAATTTGTCAAATAAATGAGGGTGCTCAGGAGAGACAATGGGCTGGAGGTGGAGAATTGGGAGCAAGCAACTAATTTGGCTAGAAATCTTATAGTCACTCAATAATTTTCACTACAGCCACAATCACAACTTTAAATTATAAAATCATCATTTCGTCACTTTCTTCTTTCTATGCACTCTGAATTGTCAATGAAACAAGAGATCTCACGAAGTTCAAGAGA
Source organism: Loris lydekkerianus (assembly GCA_963574355.1). Taxonomy (NCBI): domain Eukaryota; kingdom Metazoa; phylum Chordata; class Mammalia; order Primates; family Lorisidae; genus Loris; species Loris lydekkerianus. The sequence continues at coordinate 8,331 of CAUYPK010061283.1, forward strand.
ACAGATACAAAATGTCTCATGACAACAAATCCTGCTGGGTGACACTTGTTCCCGAGGGCATGACTAGCGCTGCTTTGGTGTTCTTCAGTTTGGTCAATAGGGACAGTGTGCTCAAATTGCACATCTTTCGAATACTAAAGGTTTTCTTCCCCCTAGGAAAAAAAATCTATATCATTCCCTTGCATTTTGTCCTTCACAAATCACACTCTGGGTGTGATTGCAATTTATGGAATTTATGGGCAGTAAAAAATTAGAAATTCTGGGTACCTTACTAAGAATTTTTCCAACATATCATGTCAAATTCATAAAGCAGTGTATGCTAAGAAAGAACTAGAGATGAAAACACTGATCAATCTTTTTTTCAAATAGAGAAGGTATATTAAACTTCTGAAAGCCTGAAATCAAAATCACTCCCTCTGTGAAAACTAGAGAGGGAGAAAAGTGAGTCTTTTGCTCTTACTTTGCTCTCTTCCTGCATGGATACTACTTCACTGGAGTTCATGTGAGATCTCCAAGATGACCCAGGATGGCAAAGTCAGCCATGCAAGGGAGATGAAAAGCATTATTTTCAAAGACAGATTAAGACAGTGAGGTAGATCTTCATTTTTCAAGTTAGCAAGAAGCATATTGTTCTGAACGTCTGTAATCAATAGCACTGTTCTGAGACCATTAGGAAGGCGTGCTGATACAGAAGATCACCAATTTTCCCATTCCAAACCACACAACCAAGCTCCCTGGGATTCTGGTGACAGTGAAACATTTCCTGGTCACAGCAGAACTGTGAGGGTAAGTGTCATCACAATATAACCAAAATGTTCCAACTTGAATCGTTGTTCCTTTTTCCCACTGTGCATTCTTTGCCACCTTTTTTTCCTTACCCATTTCTTTTCTTTCTTTCTTTTTTTTTTTTAGGATAAGCATTTTGTTTTATTTTTAATTTTTTTTGTTGTTGTTTGGGATTCATTGAGGATACACAGAATTAGATTACACTGATTGCATTTGTTAGGTAAAGTCCCTCTTATAATTGTGTTCCACCCCCAAGAGGTGTGCTATCCACTGTGACACCCACCCCTTTTCCTTCTCCCCTCTCCTTGATCTCTCATTCCCCTAACCCCACCTTGTATTAGATCATTTACTGCCTTCATATTAGAATTGAGTACATTGGATTCTTGCTTCTCCATTCTTATGATGCTTTACTAAGAAGAATGTGTTCCATCCCAACCCAGGTTAATACAAAAGATGTAAAGTCTCTGTCTTTTTTAATGGCTGAATAGTATTCCATTGTATACCTATACCGCAGCTTGTTAATCCGTTCCTGGGTTGGTGGGCATTTAGGTGGTGTCCACATTTTGGCGCTTGTAAATTGAACTGCAATAAACAGTCTAGTAAAAATGTCCTTATGATCAAAGGATTTCCTTATCCATTTCTATAAAAACCTGTAGATATTGCCTTTGTTTGGTTTCATTGCTTTCCAACCCTGAACTCCAGCTATACTCACTCACAAACTTTTGCTAATGCAGTGAGAGATGAGAGGGAGGGAGGGAGCCATAGCAAGATTCTGTTTGGGTCCAGTGAGGTAGGTTTGTGGCTCTATAAGACTCTACTCAGAGCCTTCATTAACCAGCAAAGTCTCACTAACAAGCGAGATCTCTACCTAGTCTCTGAGTTCCATGCTGGGAAGCAGGAGATCTGGGCAGAGGAGCTTGAGGGCCTCTTCTCATTCTGGAGAGGCCTTTGGGGAACCTCGGAAGATAATGGATGATCTAGGGATAGCTCCTGCGTCAGGTTATCTTCTCATAGTTCTCCTTCCCTACTGCTCTTTCTGCTACTACTTCCCTTTCTTCTAGACTAGCGCTTCTCAACCTGTGGGTCGTGACCCACAGGAACTACATTAAAGGGCGGTGGCATTAGGAAGGTTGAGAACTACTGTTCTAGACCTTTCCCTTGCATCTTGTCCTTCACAAATCACACTCTGGGTCAAAGCTTCCAAAACCTCAGTCATTCCTATACCACCCTTGCTATTTTTGCCATCTCTGCTGTTATTTACTAAATATTTTAAAAATAAACTCACTTAAAACATATCAATTTTTAAGGAAGAATTTTATATCAAGGCATAAACACACCAAGACCACATTTTTTCCTATAAATACAAGGTAACTATAAAAATACACAAAATGCTAACAAGACCATATTAAAACCCAGCTCTCTGCTTGGAACTCAGTCTCTCTTTGCTGAAAAGCAAAATTAGCAAGTTTGAGAGGGGTCTTCAAAGAATGGTGGCGTAAACCCAGTCTTTCTCCCTGATGGATTATGCAGGTAGAAGGAGACCTAAAGCAGGAATCAAGGTCTCATGGCAAGGGTCCCTGTATCTGACACATCTGCCATTTTCTCAGGGCCAGACTCTGAGAAACACAGCCCTTCTACACCAGTATCTTTAGGACACACGTCAGATCTCTTACCTACACCAAAATAACCTCTTCCCAAGATTCCTTTTTCCCTGTAGCCTTCTGCCCTGGAAGACACTTACTTTTCTGTAGCCCAAATACTGTGGAGTTGAGCTGGAAGAAAGTTCTACCATCGCTGCTCTAATCATTCTAATTCAAACTATTAATTAGCCACCACCTTCCTGTACGATTCTCCCTTCCTTGGAGGTTCACGGCCAAGCACCTGCCTCTCCTTGTTCCAGTAATCCTGATGCACTTCTGTGATCATTTCCTCTTGTTCAATCAAAAACATTCATATTGGCTCATCTTTCAACACCTCAAAATGTGCCCTCAGAGCAGCGGTTCTCAACTTGTGGGTTGTGACCCCTTTGGGGGTCTCCTGCATATCAGATGTTTACATTATGATTCATAACAGTAGCAACATTACAGTTATGAAGTAGCAATGAAAATAATTTTATGGTTGGGGGTCACCACAACATGATGAACTGTATTAAAGGGTTGTGGCATTAGGAAGGTTGAGAACCACTGCCTTAGAGGATGTTTTCAATCTTCAAATGAATACTACATCCAGTACCCTAGCCTAATAGTTCCTTTACATCTTCCATTCACTGACTGTTACTCACAATCTACCTCATTCGGCCTCAACTGCAGCCAAGCACTGCACCTTGGAGCTGATCCCTGTTGGATGCCTCCACTCCAATGGCATACACCAAACAGGGGCTCCACCCCGTCAGCCTCCCTCATGTCCCTCTCCCCTCCAGCCTTTCACTTGGCTCTCAGGGGCCCATTCAGCCTCCACACCTTCACTTCCCCCTAAGTAGCCTCCTTTGCTCTCACTTGCTTCTCTTCTTATCTGGAATCCATGGTTGAAAACCTGAACTATTCCATCAGCAGGGCCTTCAGGATCTACCATTCCATCCTTACTAAGACCCTTCTTGGCAAAAGCCCAGCCCTTGATCATCAATCCAGTTCTCCCTCTCTGTGTACAGGCTGCCAGAGGAAATGGCCCTTCTGTGTTTGATTCTCACATTAGAGATGGGTTAATACCGTGTGTCCAACTGCAGATGGGTGTTAACATCAGCTGACTACTGGTCACCTCCCTGTCACATTCTCTCCAGATTGTATTCCGAAGTTTTACCTCTTTTCTAACACTCTGGAGCTTCACCCCCTCACCTTTCAATTGGGAAAGTGGAGGTGAATAGGCATGTGCTACTTCAACTTCCTGCTCCCACATTTGTCAGCTTATTTACAAACCTGCCTGTCCTTCCTCCATACAGACACTCTGACACCCCTTCTCCTGGTCAAGCCCAATCCCTCCGCACAGTTATTTATTCATCCCACTGACTCCCATCGCCTCTGGAACACCATTTCATCACTTAACCCCGTGCTTTTCAACCCTAGCTATACATGAGGGTCATCTAGGGAGCTGTAGAAATTGGATGGATGTCTGAGCCCCATGACCACACCAGCTGAATGAGTTTCTGTTTATTTTTTTAAGCAGCAACACGCCACCCTGCTCTTCCCAGCCAGGCAGTTCTAGGACACAGCCAGGATTGAGAACCACTGATTGTTTCCTCACTTCTGCTTCCTGCCCCAACTGTGTAAGTATTCTCAAGTTTGCATATTGGGAAAAAACCAAAAAACAAAGACCTCCCTTTGATGCCCTAAGGCTTATTAAAGACTTTAGTTCTTGAATCTCCTGAGAATTGCCTAAACTTGTGGGCATGACCAATTATGTGGTCCATTAGTTTCTAATGTCACCACAAATTAGCTTCTAAGAGCTCCACTCTTTGACAAGAGAACGTAACCAATAGTCTCCACATTGCCGTACTGAGAAAGCACCTCTGGTCTTTATGCTGCATCTGCGGCTGGCTCCTGTGCCTCCACTCTCTTTCAGTTCTCCCATGTGCCACAACGCTTTGTCCTGGGGTACAGTCGCTTTTCTCTAGCACCCCTCCCCTGACCCTCATGTGTACATGCTGGTGCTCCTCAAGGTCCAGGTTCAGCTTTTCTCAAGCTGCCTGCTTTCCCCAGGTAAGTTTACCTGCCCTTACATGCTGACGACATGTTGGTGATAACATGTGAGGTCCTCCTGGTCAAGGAGGTCCTCCTCACATGTTATGGGCAGGATTCAAATAGAGAACACATGTAATGGGTTTACAGCCACATCTGGCAAAAAAATAGTAGGTAGCAATAAGGTTAGTTGTTAGTATTAGGACGTAAGTTCCTCAAGGCAGGGGATGATGTCTTATTTACTTTTCATCTTCAGAATCTAGCACAAAGGTGCCTAATAAATGTTGCTATGACTAGAAACCAAACCAATCTTGCTTCGTAAGGGTTTTCTACACTAGAGACCACCTATGGGCAAGTCGTAATATCATCCAAACAGATAATTGGCAGGGGGGACAGTAAAATAATAAAATTACATAGTGTTTTTGAGATGTTAATTACCAAATGATTGGTTTTAAATTATAACATAGTCTTATTAGTTGCATAGATAAATGTGGTATATCCATACATTGGAATATTACTCAGCAATAAAAAGGAATGAACTGCTGATACATGCTGAAACACAGATGAACCTCAGAAGTACTATGCTTAGTGAAAGAAAAGAGACCAAAGAAACCATCTCTTGCATGATTCCATTTATGTGAATTTTCCAGAAAATGTAAATTTACAGAGATAGAAAGATTATTGGTTGGGGATATTAACAGGTATTAACCACAAATGCACATTAGGGCTCTTAATGAGATAACAAAAATGTTCTAAAACTGGGTATGATAATAGTTGAACTACTCAGTAAATTTACAAAAAATCATTGAAGTCTATTCCTGATACAGGGAATTTCATAATATGTAAAATACACCTAGTAATGCTGTTAAAATTATATGTAAAATCAATAATAATATAGTTATATTAAAAACTACTTTCTTTTCTTTTTTTTATTTTAGTGTTTTAAAAACAGGCTCTATTAAAAAAGCTGGAGACTTTACATGTTTTATATTAACCTGGATGGAGGTGGAACACATTCTTCTTAGTAAAGCATCACAAGAATGGAGAAACAAGAATCCAAGGTACTCAATTCTAATATGAAGCAGTAGATGATCTAACACATACCCAAATAAGAGAAAAACTCAAATCAATTCAAGGTGGGGGGCAGGAATGGAAGGAATGGAGGAGGGGAGAAGGGAGGGGGGATGGGTGCGCTCCCCCACTCAGTGGGCACAATGCTAGGATGTATGGCACACCTCTTAGGGGTGGGACACAATTATAAGAGGGACTTTACCTAACAAATGTGAACATTGCAACCTAATTTTTTGTACCTTCAATTAACCTGAAACAATAATAAAAAAAAATAGAGGCAGAGGCTTTGCCTAGGCTGTTGCCCAAGCTAGAGTATAGTGGTTCAGCCACAGTTCACTGTAACCTCAAACTCCTGAGCTCAAGTTTCCCAAAGTGCTAGGACCACAGATGTAAGCCACTGCATTTGGTCAAAAACTAATTTCCAAATGTAAAATGATTTCTTAAATATTAGGATAACATTTATCTGGAGATGAATAGAACGGGACACCAGGGTGGGCAGGCGTGAAATGGGACTGTGGCAGGCAAAGCAGCACGGACAGTAACCTTAACTGTAGGACATTTCTCAGAATAACAACTCCCCTGCCAACCCATAAATAGGGCAGGTTCTGGGGTTAACAGGACAGAGTGCCATAACAAATTAGTTCACCTGCTGTGCTTAGCTCAACCTCCCTAATTTTAATATTTTTCATTGACTTAGACATTAAGCATCTACCTACTAGGCACCATCTAAGATGGTAGGGATGTAAAGATAGATAAGACAAGAAGCTTAATAACTTGCAAGAAGAGACTTAAACAAAATGAATACAATCAAATGTGACATGTGCTTTTCAAGAAATCTTTATTGGGTAGGTAGGGACTTCAAAAGAGGCTGAAATGTCAATTCTACCTTGGGCAAGGGAGGCAGGTCTGAGGGGCCATGACCTGGGAAGTATGAGAGTCAACTAGAGTGTGTTAAGCATTGACTGGATACTGGGCAGAGTCCCTGTCCCAGTAAAGCGAAAAGGCAAATGTACAAGTAAAGAACAAATGAGTACATCTTTACAAATGAGATCATTAAAAGGAGCCAAAAGATTAAGGGGTGGGGTTGTGTAAGAGTGCTATATTGTGCTAGGCATTTGATTTTCATTTCAGATCTTCATAGAATTATTCAATTTTATAGACAACTGACAGAGATAAGTGGTTTGTTCAAAGTTGTAGAGAAAAACTAGGCTCAATCTGAAAACAACCTCTGAGCACTAACATAGGTCTGGGCTCATTTAACTCTGTTGAAAGGTCCTCCTTTTTTCATAATTTCACATCAGGGCAACCTGTATTTGATTTATATTAAATGCAAAATATGTTTTAACTTTTTCTTCTCTTCTTTGTTAATAATTAACAGTAGGAAAAATAAGTACATAATGTTACTAAAGAAGCTAATAAAAGCAGAAAAAGGAGAAATGAAGCATCTTTTGTAATGTAAAAGAATAATACTTTTTTAAAGACTGGATTTTATGTATAAAGTTTTCATAAAACTGTTTCAGTAACTGACTCTTAAAAAAGAAAATAAAATCAAAAGTAAAAGGAGAGATTTCAGATTTTAAAATGCAGTTTACTTTTTTTATTTTTATTTTTGTAGAGACAGAGTCTCACTTCATCGCCCTTGGTAGAGTGCTGTGGCATCACACAGCTCACTGTAACCTCCAGTTGCTGGGCTTAGGCAATTCTCTTGCCTCAGCCTCCCAAGTAGCTGGGACTACAGGAGCCCGCCACAACGCCCAACTATTTTTTTTGTTGTAGTTGGGCTGAGGCTGGGTTTGAACCTGCCACACTCAGTATAGGGGGCCAGCGCCCTACTCACTGAGCCACAGGCACTGCCCTAAAATGCAGTTTATTAAAGATAAATCCTAAATAAAATCCTAAAAAAGGTGAAAGTTACATTTGTTTGCTAGGAATGTTCATCCCACAGTCACAGTGCCATCCCTGGAAGTTCTGATCATATGAGATTACCAGAACCAATCACCTACCAGTGATAAGTCACTGAAATTTTTATGGTATATCATGAATCCAATTAGAGAAAAATTCATATTTTACTTATTTCTATACCTTCCACTGAAAAAAATTGTCTGTTAGCATTGTAGTTGTGATTCATGTGGTACAAAACAACTGAAAAGTGGCAAGGGTAGGAGGAAACATGCTTGACTTTGTAAACAAAGATCAGATATTCACTAGCATGCTGTCTTTCCATCACCATTACAATGGCATTAACTTTGCCAATGACTTCTACAGACTCACATCTGGTAGTTGAGGTTTTATATGCTAAAATTCCTACAGTTGAGAATGATGGTGAATTAGGCCAGCGTTGTTGCCATACTCTACCACTGTGGGGGCTGAATTTATAAACACCTCCATAATTTGCTAGTAATAATGCCAGTGACCATATTTAGACTGTAGTAGAAATGATAAAATATATCCTGATGTAATAGAGACTACGTTAACTGTAATTCTCATGGTGTCTGTGTATTGATCATGTGGACCGTGTGCAAAAAGAATATTTTTCTGCAAACAAGGTCCATAGGTCTCTGACTTTTTGTTTTTGTTTCCTTCAGATTTTAAAAACTCTTTAAGGCCCCCCAAATCTGTGACCTTCTTGAACTCATCTGTCCACTCTGATAAGTCCACCTCTCAGACTCTAACAAGTAGCCAGCCTAGTGCCTGGCTCACCCCCTGCACCACCAGAGACTATATGTGCTCTTTCTGTTCTCCAGAGCACAGGAAGTACAGGAAGAATACGAGAACAGAACAGGAGACAGGGTAAAATAAAAGCAACATGATGCACAGAGTGTAAAAATCAGCCCTCGTTACCGCATCTCCTTCATTTCCAATGTTCGTCAGAAATGTCCTCCCGCACACTCCTGCACGTGTATGTCCCTGTGCATCACAGTTCTGACTGCCCACCCCCCAGTAGATCATTCATCGTTAGCGATCAAGACCATATTTCTCACAGTTCCTAACATAGTCAGTACCCTGTAATAGATTCCCAGTAAGTATTTCCTGAATTTAATTGAAATGAATAAATAGAAGAAGGAGGTATATTATGTATCAGCCATATAACTGTATTGAGGCCTGGGACTAAACTATTAATCATGGCATTGGTGTCACTGTCAGTGCAGACTCCCAGGTAACAATGCTGATGGGACTGCAACACCAGGACCAGCTCCTCACCTCTACCCCTGTGTTTCTCTTATGGGCAAAATTTGGATAAAATAGAACAAGATAAATTTAGTTTATCATTTTTTTTTGTTTTTTTCAGCCTTATTTAGTATAACTGATTAATAAAAATTGTATGTATTTACAGTATATGATATGTTTATATATATATACATACATTATGAATTCATTAACATGTCCATCCCCTCACAGAGTGGCCTTTTTGTGTGTGTTTATGGTGAGAACACTTAAGATCCACTTTCAGCAAGTTTCAAGTATACAATACACTATCATAAACTATAGTCACTATGCTATATATTAGATCTCCAGAACTTGTTTATCTTGCATAATCAAAACTTTGTATCCTTTGACCCACATCTCCCCATTTTCCCCTCCCCTCATTCCCTGGTAATCACCATTCCACTCTCTGCTTCTACGAGTGTGAATTTTACAGATTTTGTATGCACGTGAGATCATGCAGATTTGTCTTTTTGTGGCTGGCTTATCTCACTTAATGTAATGTCATCCAGGTTCATCCATGTTATCCCAAATGGCAGGATTTCCATCTTTTTTAAGGCTAAATAACATGCCATTGTATGTATATATTCCATTTTCTTTATCTATTTATCTGTCAATAGATGTTAGTTTGTTTTCGTATCTTGGCTATTGTGAACAGTACTGTAATGAACATGAGAATGCAGGTATCTTTTGACATATTGTTGCAGCAGAGAAGCCTGCCATCTTCCTGAGGTTGGGGAGGGGAGTAAGCAGAAGAAAGTGGAACCCTTTTAGCCTGAGATGGAGTGGAGGCTGAGATTTAGGAAATCTAGACTGAGAAATCGTTAGAACCAGGTAAAGCCCCATGGGGCTCTGGTAGAGACACAAAGCCATCAATACGAATGCTTCTGCAGCCCACAGCACATAGGACTGCCCTGGAAGGCCGCCACAAGGGCCTATAGACTACAAAATATTAAAAACTTTAAATCAATTCCACTGACCACAGTTCTACATAACTATACATAAATATCTAAAATGGAAATATGCTGGATACACTGGGAATTTACAAATGGTCTTCTAAACAACTCTTTGGATCAAGGAAGTCATCACAACAGTAGAACCACAATTGTACAGTTGTGTAAAACTACAACTAGAAAATATCATACTTCAAGAGTATAGAGTCCTAGTTGGCCTCCAGGAATAACTTTATTTTTTTCTGTGTATATCTTTCTGCCTTTCTACTTCTCTTCCTAACAGACATAAGAATTGATGCAACTGGTTACTTTCCAAGACTCTGACTGGGGGTCATCTGTTAGAGATCAATATTAAAAACAGATTCATGGGTCTGACTGTTCTGTGGTCCCTTTCCAGAAAGCTGAGGCAACAACCTCAGCACCTGCTCCTGCATGGGGGAAGACAGGGGCATCTAGTTTCCTCTCTCCTCTTCTCTTCCTCTGTGGGAGACCCTGCCCTGGCCCAGACGAGCTGCTTGGTCACTAGACATTCTGCACTGATGTGCTCTTCCATGCTCAGCATACCTTTCTCTTTTTCCATGTCTCATAGTGCTGGTGGTCATGTGCTATGCTTCTCAAATACTGTATTGGATTTGGGGTTGCCTATTGAACTAGGCCTCCATATTGCCTTTAATCAGAAGCTGTTGGAGCCACTTCTGGCTAGGAAAAATTGATGTTCTATACAGTTCATCCCAGCTTTGTGGGTTCTTGCTGAGGTTGTACTGGGGCTTAAGTTCTCAGGGACCTTGTGAGAAAGGTGATTGGGTCAGGTTAGTATTCTCTGTCCTTATACTCCCAGGAATAATTTGATCAAATAGCACCAACCTCATTGTAATTACTTAATAGAACCTATAGAATATAGTCAAAGACATATTTAGAGTAAAACACACCTTCTGTACTAAATAAGAGAAAAAAATAAATGAAGCAAGCACTCAACAGAAATCTATAAAACGTGCAAAGAGATAAACTCATGACAAGCCAAAAGACTGATTAAAAGATTAATATATATTCCTAAGTATGGGAGGGGAAGTAAATTAATAAATTAGAGAACTTTATTGGTAAAACGATCTCAATATACCATAAAAACTCTAGCTAATGAAGAAAAATGCAAATATATAATATTGGGTATAAAATGGCAAATGGATAAAACTTAAAAAGCTATAAGCTAATGGATTAGGAAACTTGGGTTAAATGTAGAAAAATATGTCACAGAAATTAACTGGCACACCTGAATAGACCTCTCCCCTTCCAAAAAAAAAAAAAAAATGACTGAGAAAGTTGCCAGTTACCCATTTATAATAAGCTCCAGGCCAAAATGGTTTCATGAGTGAATTATAAAGAATTAACATGCAAATTAACTAGTTCAACAGTACGGAGAAAAAAATTCATACTAGAAAATCTATTTAAATAATTCACCATATCAACAAGTGAAGGAGAAACATCACAGGAGTCTGTCAATTACTGGTTTAAACAAACACTTGACAACATTTAACATTTATTCCTGAATTGTAAAATAAATTAGTAAAATTGGAATAGGGATAATTCCTTAAAATGAATGAAGCATGTATTTCAGAACACATGCTTAATGGTTTCAGCTGAACTATTGTGCCAAGAGATTTATATTCTACATTTACTAAGTTTCACATATATCCTTGCAAGATGCACTGCAGGTGTGATCCCAGCAGTCTCCCTCCCTCTACCCCCCTCCCCCCTCCCTCCCCTTCCTCTCCCCCTTCCCCCCATTCTCAGGTTGCAACTGGGTTACAGCTTTCATGTGAAAGCCCTAAACTAGTTTCATAGTAGGGGTGAGTACATTGGGTACTTTTTCTTCCATTCTTGAGATACTTTACTAAGAAGAATATAAGATCCTGAGGAACAAGTATTTTGTAGGCCAGTTTTGGTTTTCTTTTCTTTTCTTTTTTTTCTTTTGGAGACAGCGTTTCACGCCCTCAGTAGAGTGCTTGGCCTCATAGCTCACAACAACCTCCAACTCCTGGGCTTAAGTGATTCTCTTGCCTCAGTCTCCCAAGTAGCTAGGACTACAGGCACCTGCCACATGCCTGGCTATTTTTGTTGTTGTTGTTGCAGTCATCTTTGTTGATTTTTAGCTGGCTAGCCCTGGGTTCGAACCTGCCAGCCTTGGTGTACATGGGTGCCGCCCTGTAGGCCAAGTTTGGAAGCACTATTGTAGTACAAGATAAAACCTGCTTCCTCAGTAACTATTAAATGACAGTAATGGGGAGGTGTAAAAAGTATTACTATACAAGTTATAGAGAATTAATAGAAAAATTTGAGGTGGAAGGAGGGATACTGATATGGTTTTTAAAAAGGAGAGAGAAGGTTTAAAAGATGTGTAGTGAGAGGAATATAAATAGAAATTTTAGCATTAGACGGGTTTGGCATATACTGCATAGTTTTTTAAATAACACAGCTTGTCATTTGATATAAAAAGAAGCAGCAGTAAAATTATATTGATAGTTAAATAGGTATCAGTGAGGTCTTTAATGGCAATCTTATTTGCCATTTTATAAGAAAGCAAAATTTTATCTATTCTATATATGTACATTTTGAAGAACTTTGCAACTGTTAAAGAACAATGTAGTACAATGATTGAAAACCAAAATACAGATGACTTGATAAAGCCAAGTGGTGTTTATTTGGAAAATTAAATAAAATAGAAAATTCACCAGCAAGTGTAGTAGGGAACAAAGTAGAAAATACAATATATAATATTAGGGATCAGAAGAATACATAGTTATGTATTTGGAGGAGATTTAAAAAATAAGAACCCTACAAAGGAAAAACTAATGTTGATAAATTTAAACATCTAAATCAAAATTGACTTTTTAATGGGAACATTTAATTTGTAGAGAAAATAGCTGATATTTTAGGTTATTAGGAATTAAATAACTTGTTTGAGGTCATATATACTAACAAGTGACAGAACCAGGATTTAAACTAAAGCCTTTTTTATTGGCAGATTCTACAGGCTCAACTATTGGGCTCTATTGTCTTCCTAATGAAGAGATAGAAAAACTGGGGGGAAAAAATTTAAGAAGTCAAAAATGTTTCTTGTGTTTAAAAAAAAAAAGAAATTCAAAGCTTTGAACAAGCTGGAAAGCAGTCTGATTAATTTTAATCACATAGTTAAACCTGTCTTTAGATTATGCCAAGGTATAAATGTAGATCAGCCACTATTATGACTATAGATAAATAACTAAGTATGAAATTAGTTTATTTCTGAGCAGCGGTACAATGAAGAATATATCCTAATGTTTAGGGTACTATGTTAGGATCATTATTAATAGATGTGAAAAACCTATGATTATTTCAGTAAATGAGGAAGAGAAATCGATAAATTCTATTCCTATTTTAAAAGATAATAATATACTGGAAATAAAAGCAAACATCTTCAAATTAATAAAGAATATTTAATCAGAAGACAAACATTATCCCCAGTTGTGAAATCTTAGAGTCCTTCCCATTATAGTCTTGAGAGATGGTATGATATTCTCTATCATTTTTATAGAATGTTGCTTTGGAAATTTCAGCATACATGTTGGAAAAGTGCTGTCATTGATTTGTCACCACCAAAACTTGTGTTGAAATTGGATTCCCAATGTGGCAGTGTAGGAGCGGTGAGGCCTAGTGCGGGCATTTGGATCCTGGGGGGGGTGAATCCTTCATGAGTAGATTAATGTTTTTCCTGCAGATTGATTGAGTTCTGGTCTGGCAGAAATGGACTAGTTCCTGGGAGAGTAGGTTGTTCTAAAGCCAGCCTCTCTAGTTTTACTTCTGCCATGTTTCCTTCCCCTTTGACCTTCCACTGGGTTTTGACCCAGCCCAGAAGCCTTCACCAAAAGCTAAGCAGATTTTGCTATCATGCCCCTTGAAACTACCCAGTTGCAGAACCATGAGATGAATAAACCATTTTCTTTATAAATCACCCAGTTTCAGGTGTTCTGTTGTGGCAACACCAAACAGTGAAAAAAGGAGAAGAGTAAATTATCTTTTAGGTTAAATAAGAACATTAAAGAAACAATGAGAAAAATCTTTGACCTAATGAGCGACTTCTATAAAGTGGATAGAAAGAAAAGATAAATATGCAAAAATTAATGACATTTTTATCAGCAATTTCAATTAAAATTAGTAGAGAAAATCCAACTTACAATAATATCTAGAAATAAACCATAATGAGAAGAAAAACTTTTAAAAAATACTTTGTTGAAGAACATAAGCTATATGTAAATAAATGAAATGTGACTCATTTTTTGTTGTTGCTGTTTTGTTTTTTGTTTTTTGAGACACGGTCTCAAGCTGTTGCCTTCGGTAGACTGCTGTGATGCCACAGCTCACAGCAACCTCAAACTCCTTTGGGCTTAAGTGATTCTCCTGTCTCAGCCTTCCAAGTAGCTGGGACTACAGGCGCCCGCCACAACGCCTAGCTGTTTTTTGTTGCAGTTGTCATTGATGTTTAGCTGGCCAGGGCCGGGTTTGAACCCGCTACCCTGGGTGCATGTGGTCGGCGCCATAACCACTGTGCTATGGGTGCTGCAGAAATATGTCTCATTCTTAATTGAAATGGTTTAGAATTTTACATAACTATTTTCCTTATATGATTTATAAAGTTAGGCTAATTCCAGTTAAAACTTCTAGCAGTTCTTATGAGACACTTCACTGAAGGTTAGATGAATGCCTTCCACATAGTTGGCACTGTATAAGGTGCGTTTTGTTTTGTTTTGTTTTGTTTTGTTTTGTTTTGTTTTGTTTTGTTTTGTTTTGTTTTGTTTTGTTTTGTTTTGTTTTGTTTTGTTTTGTTTTGTTTTGTTTTGTTTTGTTTTGTT
>CAUYPK010061287.1:0-26823 GCA_963574355.1 Loris lydekkerianus
AAAAAAAAAAAAAAAAAAAAAAAATGCCAGGTGTTATGGCGGGTGCCTGTAGTCCCAGCTACTCAGGAAGCTGAGGCAGGAGAATCGCCTAAGCCCAAGAATTGGAGGTTGCTTTTGTTGATGAGTTGTAATACTGAAGCACATATTACAGGAGACAGCTGAGAGTTCTCTCAGCCGAGAGCAGCAAACATGAAAGTCTACTATATTTACCGTTTTTTTTTTTTTTCCAGTAAGGTAAAATACCTTAAAGTATAAATTCTTTCCAGATGGCCTAAAGTCAATAAAGCATTCTGCTTAAAAAAAAAAAAAAAAAAAGGAAAGAAAGTGACACTGAGTAAAACAAATGTCCACAGTATGATTGTAAATATGTGATAAAATAGGTTGATTCTAAAACAAGCTATAGAACACTTGCTGTTTCTGTCCCTGTGCTTTGTGTTAGGTTATCTCATTTATTCTCACAGATGCCCAGTAGGGTACTTGGTACTTACCCCTTTTACAGATGAGGAAACAGAGGGTCAGAGTGGTTCATTGTCCTGCCTGAGTCAGGATGTCAGAAACAAGTCTTGAACTCAGCCCTAGCACTCTCTTGACCACATCATGCTGGTGTCAAGAATAGAGATGGCTCAGTGCCTATAGCTCAAGCGGCTAACGCGCCAGCCACATACACCTGAGCTGGCAGGTTCGAATCCAGCCCGGGACCACCAAACAACGGCGGCTACATCCAAAAAAAGAAGCCGGGCGTTGTGGCAGGTGCCTGTAGTCCCAGCTACTTGGGAGGTGGAGACAGAAGAATCCCTTGAACCCTTGATTGGAGGTTGCTATGAGCTGTGATGCCACCACACTCTACCCAGGGTGACAGCTTCAGGCTCTGTCTTTACAGAAAAAAAAAAAAAAAAAAAGAATAGAGAAAGGGACTATGGTAATTTTGTTTCTTTCAGACTTCCTTTTCTGTTGCCATTATTGGAAATTCCTAAAGAAAGGAGGCGTTGGCAGCTCATTTGAGGATGTGACTCTCCAAGATCAGGGAGAAGTTTATGGTACAACTCACAAAATGTTCTGCTCTCTTCTCCAGGATGACATGGAAGCCTACCGGACCCAGAACCGCTTCCTGAACTCTGAGATCCACCAGGTCACAAAGATCTGGAGGAAGGTGGCTGAGAAGGAGAAGGCCCTCCTGATGAAGGTGAGTGGCAGGAGCCCTGTCCTGGCCACCCTCTAGTCCTACACCGCCCACCTCGTCTTACTCTCCTCACTGCCTAACTGCTCTCCTTCTGGACTGAGCAGGGCCTGTGTCAGCCTCTTTTCCAGATCCCTGTGGTCTGGTTGACTGAGTCATCTGCTCAGCAATATTCACTGGGTAATGTGCCCTGGCAGCTGTGGGTGTGGAGACCAATAAATCCGGTTCCTGTCCCCAACAAGGGAACAGACTAGTGAGATTGAACATGATCAAGATAAAGTAGGGCTCACAGGATTCTTGGGGACCCACACGGTAGAAGGAAAGTCAGGGAGGGCTTCCTGGAGAAGGTGCCTTCTGAGTTGAGTCCTAACAGTTAGTGATATCCTGGCAACCAGTGGAGAAAGGTCTTCCAGGAAGAGAGACAGCGTAATAAAGACCTGGGACCTGGGGGTGGGGAGCAGGGCTGGGGAGGAAGAGATAGGAGGCTGGACGTGAGGAGTTTGGAGCTTATTCTGAGGAAACCGGGGAATTGTTGGAGGTTTGTGAGTAGAGGAGAAGACTGCTGTGGCTGCTTGGAGGAGAGTGAACTTGAGGACCTGGGCCTGGAAGTAGGGTGACTGGAGTCTGTAGCAGGAGTCCCTGAGAAAGGTGTTAGTGACAGGGCTCAGGAGGAGCCCTGCTGAGAGCCGGGGGACCAAGGGGGGACAAGTAGGAGAGCAGGGCAAGGATGGCTTGGAGGTGGTGACCTGGGTGGAGGTGTAGCAGAACTGCAGCCTTGCCCTTGAGGTTCCCCCCATTCCATGCCACCCCAGGATGAGATGGGAACCAAGGTGGCCCAAGAGTCATGGGAACACACGAACAAACTTTTACTGTCCCTGTCTCACAAAGATGGGAAAACAGGAGGTCGCCTGACCTTTCTAGCACACCATCCAACTTGTATAAATAGAAACCCAAAAGTTCAAGGGCAGCAGGCATGTGGTGGGGAGTGTCCCAGGCGAGGGAAAAGAGTGCGTAAAGGCAGAGAATTGAGAGGGATGTAGTATGTTGAAGGAACAGGAAGAGCCCACATGGTGGCAGCAGAGGGCACAAGGGTGGTGCCCATCCTCTAGGCAAGTGCAGGGTCATACCACCTACAGAGAGATTGCTCTGTTTCAAGTGCCCTGGGAAGCACTCTTACATATCAGCTCATCTGATCCTTGCCATGATCCTGAGGCTGTCTATTATCCCCATTTTACAGATGGATGAACTAAAGCAGGAGAGGTTAAGTAACTTGCCACAGGCCACACAACTAGCTGTTGCTGAACCAGGATGTTACTTTAGGCCATGCAATAGCCTGTACTATCCCTGTGTATCCCTTCTCTCTTCCTATGAACCAGCTCTAGCCCTGGGCCTGGTCTCCTCTTTTCTGCCTTGCTGTAAACTACAGGATTCAGGACCCATCTCCCTGCCATTGCACAAAGATGTGGGAGTTGGGGCAGATGAAAGCAGTGCTACCCTACAGCTGGGGGCAGCCCAGGCCCAGCCACATGGCCTGTCCCAGCTGTGCCTCCTCCTCTTGCAGTGCGCCTACCTGCAAGCCAGGAACTGCCAGGTGGAAAGCAAGTACCTGGCAGGGCTGCGGAGGCTGCAGGAGGCCGTGGGAGACGAGGCCAGCAAGTATGCATGTGCGGAGCTGCTGAGGCAGCTCACCCAGGAGGCACTGCAGTGGGAAGCTGGCGAGACTTCTGATGGTGTGGAGCCAAGCCCCATCAGGTGAGCCCTGCTGCTGCCAGTCCCGGCCAACCGTGTGCGAGCACTGCACCACCACCCCCCAACCACCTCTGATCTCCAGATTCATGAACCTGCAGTTGTGCTATGCAGGCTTGGGGAAGGCGGCCCCTTACCATGACCATACAGCACGTTGGTACAAATGTGGGGCTGCCTGCCTGTGTTTCCCACTCCTCCAAGCTGCCTCCTAGACATGTTTACCAGAGAGGAGAGGAGGAACCCAGTCCTTGCCAAACACAGTGGACCCAGCAGTTAAATATAAAGGAAGGGAACATGGCTGTGCTTGAAGGCCCATGAAGGCTGTGGTGGCCCAGTGGCAGGAGCCAGGATTTGGGGCCAGACCTGGCTTTGGAGCCTCATACTCAAGTCTCCATAAGATGTGGGCTAAGACTCCTATGTGGCAGGATGGTTAGGATCAAATGAGATAGTATGTGCAAGGCACGTAGTGGGGGTCAGTGAGAGCCCATTTGGAATGGGACCCCAGCTCTCCCGCCTCCGCTTGTCCTTGGTGCTGTGTGTTCCCCACCCATCCTGGAGCTTACTGGCTATGGTGAGCAGGGTCTGTATTAGCAGTGTGGGACTCCTTGGGCCTAAGCCTGTGTGGAATAATAAGAGAGTCCTTTATATTTGCACAGAATGAATGAGTGAATATCTCTTAAGCATTTACTGTGCACCAGGCACTATCTAGGCTCCCAGCAGCTTACAACAGAGGATATCACAAGGTCTTCATGAACCAGAGCAGAGGTTCCTATACCCATTAGAGAGAGGAGCAAACTGAGGTTGGGAGAACTGAGATAACGTGCCCTGAGCTGCATGGCTAACTCTCCATGAAGCCAGTGGGAAGCTGGCCCAGAGTCCTCCTCCTCCCCACTGCCCCTTTTCTGGGGAAAGGCTCTGCACAGCTTTGCTAGTGGGCTTCTTTTGGCAGTGAGTATGATGAATATGGCTTCCTGAGGGTGCCTGACTATGATGTGGAGGACGTGAAGCTGCTGGCTAAGATCCAGGCGCTGGAGGTGCGCTCTCACCACCTGCTGGGCCTCGAGGCTGTGGAGCGGCCACTGCGGGAACGCTGGGATGCCCTGGGTGAGCTCTTGCCTTCGGCCGAGCTTAAGCAGCTGCTGCGGGCAGGAGTGCCCCATGAGCACCGGCCACGCGTCTGGAGGTGGCTGGTCCATCTCCGCATCCAGCACCTACACACACCTGGCTACTACCAGGAGCTGCTGAGCCGGAGCCAGGCCAGTGAGCACCCTGCTGCCCGCCAGATCGAGCTGGACCTGAACCGTACCTTTCCCAACAACAAGCGCTTCACCTGTCCCACCTCCAGCTACCCCGACAAGCTCCGCCGGGTGCTGCTGGCCTTCTCCTGGCAGAACCCCACAATTGGCTACTGCCAGGGCCTGAACAGGTGAGCTGCCTTCACTCAACAAGGGCACAGTCTTTACCTTTCGAAGCCCCGCTCTGTCTCTTAGGACCCTCCCAAGAACCTGGAGAGGTAAGTCTAGGATGCTTGGTCCCCACTGGACAGATGGGGACAGACAGGTCAGAGGATATGTTCAAGACAGAGATGGGCAGAGGCCAGAGTTCAGGGCCCCTGTCCTGTGCTCTTTCCTTTGATTTGTACACAACATAGAAAGCATCCTGACTGGTCACTTGGAGTGTATAGTGCGTGGCCTGCCTCACATATTCAGGATTGTCAAGGTCATTTACTAGAATAATTTGATTTAAAGCAGCAATCCCCAACCTTTTTTGGCACCAGGGACTGGTGGATGGGAGTGAGGGGTGAGGCATGGGCATTAGATTCTCATAGGGAGCATGCAACCCAGATCCCTCACCTGTGCCGTTTACAGTAGGGTTCATGATCCTGTGAGAATCTAATGCTGCCACTGATAGGACAGGAGATAGAGCTCAGGTGGTGATGCAGGTGACAGATGAAGCTTTGCTCACTCACCTGCCCTCTGCTCACCTCCTACTTTGGAGTCCCTCTCCTCAAAGGCCACAGAGCAGTACCAGTTCACGGCCCAGGGATTGGAGACCATAGCTTTAAATGAAACCCACTCAGAGAAGCCCAAGGGAAAGGAAGTTTGTAAACATTACAGGGGGAGCTCACAAAGCCAGGAAAAGAAAAGAGCTGAGGACCAGAGGCCAAGGCAACTATTCTTTCCAGGAGGGGTACAGCAGCCGCAGCCCCAGCCCCAGCCCCAGCCCCAGGGGCTGCCTCTGTGCTATAGTGCCTGGGAATGCCATCCCCTGATGTTGGATAGCACCAGGGCACCAGTCTGCAGCTCCATGGTCTCTGGCCTCTCCCTGGCTCTACATACCTGCTTCCTTCTCTCTCAGCAGACCAGCCTCTGCCCATTTCGTTTGGGAATGTTTAGCCTGCTGAGGCTGTCAGAATGGAAACATCAGCCCCTGAGTCTTGGACCTTCCAGCAAATCTTCTTACCCCATCCCTCATGCATTCAACCCTCATGTCCTAGTTCTGAATTCCCCAGAGAAGGAATTTGAGTGCCCCAGACTAGAGTAATTTCCATTTCTGCTCCAATTAGCATGGGAGGGAGGAAGAGGTTGGGGGTAGGAGATGATGTCTCCTGGTTCATAGAGCTGCCCCCTCCAAGACTATAGGGGCAGGGTGGGCTCTCATGGATGCCCCCAGGTGTCTCAGTAGCCCTTACCTGGTGTCAGATATTCCCCAAGGCGAGTTCTGACTCAGTTTAATTTAAACACACATAAATGCAAGCAAAATTTACATAAGCCATTCTTTTTTTTTTTTTTTTCAGACCAGGTGGTGTGTGACATTTATTTAACACAGAATAAACATCAATTGTTCTCCCTTAAATTTGAGTGGTTCTCAAGGGCAGATATTTTTTGTATTCTATTTCTAGCCTAAAATTAGGTGAAATTGATCATATATATATATTAAATATATATAATTACTAGGAATTAAAAGTTAAACTCTCATCATAATGCCTGTGAGTTTAAGCTTCCTTAGAAAATATGATGTCTGTGGAAATTTCATTCATTCAACAGCCAAGTAAAATCCTATGTACTTTTTATCTGTTTGAACATGTTAAAATCCAGAAGGGACAAAACTTGCAAAGCCTCTTTAAGAATAGCTGTGAAGGGAGCTGGAAGCTATGGGATTTGTAGGAGGAATAACTTTTACATTTCATGCAAAGGTCAGGTAGGAAGTACTGCTTGATGAAGGCCTCTGGGATGCCAGGTGATTGATGTAGCTGATACCATTTAATCCTCATGAAATCCCTGTGAGGTGGGCATTGTCTCCATTGTTCACGTGAGGTAAGAGGACCCAAGGAGCTGAGGAATGTGCCCAGCACCCCACCACACATGGTGGCCGAGCTGACTGCTGTTCCTGGTCTCCGGCCCCCAAACCCAGTCCTTCCTGCAGCCCACCCTCGCTCAGAGGGTGTTGCAGAGTATGCCAAGGACTCCAAGAAACCTTTTTTGCTGGGTAGATATAACCTTTTTGAGACCTGCTTTGAAGTTCAATCTGTGATGAAGGGGTAGGAAAAACCGTACAGCAGGAAGGGGCCAAGAGATAGCCTTAGAGGAAGAGAGAAGTTTCCCCGGGGTAGAAAAAGGGTGCACACAGGACCCAGAAGGGATGTAGGGACAACTGAGACCAGGAAAGGCAGAAAATCCCCAGAGGGTGTTTTTTAAATATTTTTCTCTGAATGCTTCTTTTACTTAAATTTGATATGCAAGCACAGATAATTGACATTTATGTAAATATATGATTGCTTAAAATAGAAAGTTATTTGCAATAGAAAGCCTGTTCAGAAGTGCAGTGTGTTGGCCCCAAATGCAAGCCTGCAGAGCCCCTGCGCTTGTCTTAGTTGCCATCTAGTGGTGGCCATTAGAACTGCGGGTATGATGTCTCCAGATGACAGATTCTGCTTCTAAGGCAACAAATCCAGTATTTAGACAGTGACAGTTACAGTAATAATCTAATGCTGCGGTAGAGCAAAAACTTTTAAAGCTATTTCCCTGAAAAAAATAAGTAGAATGATTTTTTTATTTTAGGGTTATGTATTCTTATTTTATTTATTTTAAATTTTTTAGTCCCTCTTGCAATTGTGTCTTGCCCTCAAAAGGTGTGTCACACACCAAGACCCCACCCCCTCCCTCCGTCCCTCGCTCTGCTCCTCCTTCCCCCCCACCCCTTCCTCCTCCTTTCTCTGCTCTCCCCTTCCCCTTCCCCCACCCCTACCATGTCATAAATTGTCATTAATTGTCCTCATATCAAAATCGAACACATAGGATTCATGCTTCTTCATTCTTGTGATGCTTTGCTAAGAATATGTTCCACTTCCATCCAGGTTGATACAAAGGATGCGAAGTCCCCATTTTTTAAATAGCTGAATAGTATTCCATGGTGTACATATACCTCAGCTTGTTAATCCATTCCTGAGTTGGTGGCATTTAGGCTGTTTCCACATTTTGGCGATTATAAATTGAGCTGCAATAAACAGTCTAGTGCAAGTGTCCTTATGATAAAAGGATTTTTTTTTCCTTCTAGATAGATGCCCAATAATGGGATTGCAAGATCAAATGGGAGGTCTAGCTTGAGTTCTTTGAAGTTTCTCCATACTTCCTTCCAAAAAGGTTGTATTAGTTTGCAGTCCCACCAGCAGTGTAAAAGTGTTCCCTTCTCTCCACATCCATGCCAGCATCTGCAGTTTTGAGATTTTGTGATGTGGTCCATTCTTACTAGGGTTAGATGGTATCTCAGGGTGGTTTTGATTTGCATTTCTCTAATAATTGGGGATGATGAGCATTTTTTCATGTTTGTTAGCCATTCATCTGTCTTCTTTAGAGAAGGATCTATTCATGTCTCTTGCCCATTTATATATGAGATTGTTGGCTTTTTTTATGTGAATTAATTTGAGTTCTCTATAGATCCTAGTTATCAAGCTTTTGTCTGATTCAAAATTTGCAAATATCCTTTCCTGTGGTGTAGGTTGTCTATTTGCTTTGGTTGTTGTCTCCTTAGCTGTACAAAGCTTTTCAGTTTAATGAAGTCCCAATTGTTTATTTTTGTTGTTGACAAGTAGAATGCTTTAAAAGTAGTTTTTTCTTACTCCCATCAATACACACCCTCCTTTGCAAGCCTGCTTGTAGTCCAGTTGTAGCCCTAAGCAGTTAGTTAGTAAGCCCTAGCAACCAGCCTCAGATATGGAGCTTCTGAGATGTATGTAGAAGTCTAAGCCAATGCTGGCAGCCAAATCCTGACTGAGGGCTTCCTGAGGCTTAGGGGAATGAGGTTGGGGACAGCAGAGAGAGCACCAGGCTAGACGTTGGAAGTGCTGGCTTCCTGCCACCAACTGACTGTGATCTTGAGCAAGACACTTCTGGTTTGGGGCCTTGGTTTGTGTAGACCAGAGAGGACGAGTAGGAAGCAGCTACCTGGAGCCTTGTCTTGAGTTATTTTCTGAGCAGCCTCCAGACCAGGGAGAAAGAGTGCTGTGATGATTAGTTTTGTCTTCCCTGGGCATAGACAAAGGGAATGTTGCCATAATTAATTGGTTATGTCTTTCCTGGGCACAGAATGTGGCTAGAGGTAAACCTCACATTTGCTATCCTTGAACTCAA
The DNA here is from genome assembly GCA_963574355.1 of Loris lydekkerianus. NCBI lineage: Eukaryota > Metazoa > Chordata > Mammalia > Primates > Lorisidae > Loris > Loris lydekkerianus. The sequence goes on from CAUYPK010061287.1 coordinate 8,554, forward strand.
TGACCTCTGGAAGTTCCCTCCTCTGTAGCTCTGAGAGGACAGAGCCTTCCACTTCCAAGAAGTTCTTTGACTATTCTTTTCTTTATCCACTCAGCTCAGACTCAGGAAGGTTTTTTCCAAATATTTGAGCCAGAATGGGGAAATATTCCTTCCTAATTTGCTGGAGAAAGAGAAGGGAATTATTTTATTTTGATATTTGACCTGTTTCTAAGAGTCATGAATGTCAAAAGAAAGATGGAAATCATGAATCCAATCTGGTGAGAACCCAGAAAAGTATAAATATCTGGATAATGAAATGTGCTCTTTAAGTGCACAGAGAGTCTGAGGCTCCAAATGCTGTAAAGCGGCATCTCCCTCAGGGTACTCTGAGGAATTCTGACCCCATCAGGCCTCTGTGGGTTCAGTATTCAAAAGTGCTCTGTGAGGCCAGGCGTGGTGGCTCAAGTCTGGAAATCCTAGCACTCTAGGAGGCCAAGGCATGTGGATCACTTGAGCTCAGGAGTTCGAGAACAGCCTGAGCAAGAGCAAGACCCCATCTCTAAAAACTAGGCATTATGGAAGGTGCCTGTAGTCCTAGTTATTTGGGAAGCTGAGGCAAGAGGATTGCTTGAGCTCAAGAGGTTGAGGTTGCTGTGAGCTATGCTGCCATGGAACTCTATCGAGGGCTGAAAGAAAAAAAAAAAAAAAGAAATGCTGCATGGACCCACTGAGTGACCCAGGTTAGTTAGAGTCAGTCACACAGGGTGAATCATAGCAGGATTTCTGAGGCTTTACTAAAACAGTGTACATTATAAGCCTTAGGACGGGGCTAGAATGTGCACTTTGTCCAGATTATTTTTGCATATGGGACCTTGCCTTCACTTAGCATCTTGGGGGGCCAAGGAATACATTTTGGGGAACAGACTGGCTATGGCTCAGGTTAAATGGGAGAAGTGGGGACAACAGGACTTCTCCCAGGAGGGCTTCCTTGATCTGCGCTATGGTTTTTTTTTTTTCTCACTCATGATCTTATTAGAGCCTCATGATAACTTTGAGGGGATGAGAAGCAGAGAAAAAGAATTGTGTGTAATCCACACCTGGTTTGTGCCAGTGAGCAAGGGACTGTACATCTGTCTTCTCACTCACAGGCTGCAGGGTAGATATGGTTGATCTTACTTTAGAGATCATAAAACTGAGACTCAGAGATGTTAGTGTGCTTGCCAAGGTCTCTAATTCTATGATTATTAAGGTGAGGATAGCTACATGTGTAGGTGTTTACTAGGTTTCCATCATTGTACTGAACACAACTGACTGTTGCTCATCTCACAACAGTCCTGTGATTATTATGAGGGGGCCGAGACTGAGAGAGGTTAAGTAACTTGCCCCAGGTCACCCAGGAAGCAACAAGACCAAGATTCACACTCAGACAACCTGACTCCAGAGCTCCTGCTCTGAAATGATCTCTATTGCTCTGGAAATCTTCAGGGTCATCCTCCCCAAAAGAGTATTTGTCTCACCCCAGGTGCCAGAAGCACCAGCCTGGGTGGGGGGGTGTGGTGGGGGGTCGGACTGGTGCTTGTACAGAGGGACTTCCCCCCCGGGACCCAGTGAGCCTCCTTCCCTCCCATTCCAGGCTGGCAGCCATTGCTCTGCTGGTCCTAGAAGACGAGGAGAATGCCTTCTGGTGCCTGGTGGCCATTGTGGAGACCATATTGCCAGCTGACTACTACAGCAAGACGCTAATGGCATCCCAGGTGAGTGGGATAGGGAGAGAGCTTGCCAGCCATGCAGGAATCGTTTGTGCAAGCCAGGGAATCTTTCAGGCTTCCATTTCTCCCTCTGTACTGTGGGCCAATAACCTTCTCTGGGACTCTTGGGGACTTCCAGTGAGCTGGTACCCTTTAGAATTGGGCCAGACTGTTGTTCTTCCAGCAATGACATCATGCCGTTTGAAACAGTGGGTTTCCTGGGGAGGGGAGGAGAAGGAAATCTGGTGTCACTTGCTATTTGCGAGTCAAGAATTTCAAGACAGGTCAGATAGGATGGGCGATGGGGCTGGGAGGATGGGAGGTGATGGTGCTGACTCTTACATACACTCATCATTGTCTGCTGAGGGCACGCTGCCTCCATCATCTCATTGCCACCTCAGCTGCCCTCTGAACATAGGTTGGCTCTAGAGCCAGGCAGAGCTGAGTTCAGACCCCTACCCCTCCACTAACCAGCTGTGTCCCATGGCAAGTGACATCACCTTTCTAAACCTCAGGCTGGTCCACTTTTGGGTGGGAATAAAGTTTCTCCATGAGCTTGTTAGGAGCTGTAAATGCACAAACATCTGAACCCTCCCATACCCACTCTCCAGCCTCTCTTGATATCCCCTGCCACGTCTTGCTGCATTAGCACTTCTGGTTTATGGAGAGGCCACCTTCTTACTTCTTACCTCCAAACCCACCAGCCAGTTAGTATCTGCCCACCCATCCTTTTCTACCTTGATTGTCTAATACTGATCCTCTGTATGGGATGTCCATATGGGGTGGGAGGTCAGGGGATGGTGGATATTCAGATGTGGAGTTGAGGGAGCAATCAGGACGTGGGAGTCCCTGGGGAAAGATTTTATAAAGACCCTCCCCCCCTTGGCAATTACAACAGCAACTAAAATAAATAAATGGGACCTGATCAAGCTAAAAAGCCTCTCCCCGGCTAAGGACACAACAATTAAAGCAAATAGACAACCTTCGGAATGGCAGAAGATATGTGCATGTTACAAATCTGACAAAGGGATAATAACCAGAAGCTACAGAGAACTCAATCAGCAAGAAAAGAGCAAACAATCACATTTATCACTGGGCAAGAGACGGGAACAGAAACTTCTCCCAAGAAGACAGACAAATGGCTGTCAAACACATGAAAAAATGCTCATCATTTTTAATCATCAGAGAAATGCAAATCAAAACCAATCTGAGATATCACCTAACCCCAGTGAAAATAGCCCACATCACAAAATCCCAAAGCTATAGATGCTGGTGTGGGTATAGAGAGAAGGGAACACTTACACACTGTTGGCCAGATTGCAAACTAATACAGCCTTTTTAGAAGTATGGAGAATGCTCAAAGAGCCAAAAGTAGACCTTCCATTTGATCCCACAATCCCATTACTAGGTATCTACCCAGCAGGGAAAAAAATCAATTTACCATAAGGACATATGCACTAGAATGTTTATTGCAGCTTAACTCACAATCATCAAGATGTGGAAACAACCCAAGTACCCAGCAACTCAAGAATGGATAAATTATGGTATGTGTATGCCATGGAATACTTACTATTCAGCTATAACAAAAAAAAAAAAAAAATGGAGACTTTACATTTTTTGTATTTACTGGAAGGATTTAGAGAATATCCTCCGAAGTAAAGTATCACAAGAATGGAAAAGCAAGTATCCAGTGTACTCAGTATTAACATGAAACCAGCAGGTAAACAACTACATACCCACACAAGAGAAAAACACAACTATATTCAAGTGGAGGGTAAGGAGGGGGAGGAGAGGGGGACTTGGGGTGCACTCACCTAACAGGCACCATGTAGTGGTATGTGGCACACCTCCTCGGTGAAGGGCTTAACTTGAACTTTACCTAACAAATGCAAACGATGTAACCTATGTAACCTAATCATCTGTACCTTTATCTCAATCTGAAATTTAAAAAAAAAAAAAAGACTTGGGAGTCATCAGCAGATGGGTGTTGAATCAGGTAAGGATTTCATTTTGTCTCATGGAAGGAAAACCCAAACTAACGGTGGCTTCATTGGGGGGTTATTTTTCCCAGATAAAGACAAGGCAGTACCTCCTCTCAATGCCATCAGGCCTCAGGCTTCTGGCTCCCTCTTCTACCATCCCTGGCATGTGACTGTCCTCTTCATGCCCATTGCCTTGTGGTCACAAGATGGCTGTACCACCACTGGCACTGTGGCCATGGCCTGCGCCAGAGGGAGCAGAAAGGTAACAGCAGGAACGATTTCTACTTCCATCCTACTGGTCAGAGCTCTATCTCATAGCTACCCTAGTCTCAAGGCAGGCTGGGAAATGTACAGTGTTTTATTTTCACATCTTAACACGTCTGACATTGAGATATGTTGTATAAGCAGTGTGGCAGGGTTTGGGATGCTTTTCTTTCCTCTTTTATTATGGAAAATTTCCCACATTTAAACAAATCAAGAAAATAGCATAATGAACCTCCATGTGTTTATCACCTGGTTTTAGTAATTATCAACACAGGGAGGCCAGCGTTGTTACATCTGTGCTCCCACTCCCACTTTGATTACGTTGAAGTGAATTTCAGACATCATATCCTTCAGTAGAGCAGGTTCACTGGCATCTTAGCTTCAGAGAGTTACCTTAGGTTTTGAGCTGGACCCTTGGCCTCCGCAGCTGGCCCAGGCTTCTGAGTAAAGCAGAAGGGGAGCCGCTGGGTGTTTGCCACAGCCGATGCTGACTCCTGGAAGAGAACCTAAGTCAGGAAGAGGGCTGAGCAACCAGCAGTTCCAAGAAGGAAGAGCAAGAAGAAACTAGAATGGCGTCATCCCAGAGGTAGGAGGAGAACCACAAAAGAACCATGTTTTAGAGCTAGAGAGGAGCCAGTGCTGGGAGTAATCAGCTGGGTCCAGGGAAGCAAGGATGGAGGTGTGACAGCGGCCACAAGGAGAGGTTACTGGCAGCCATCGCCCAGCAGCATCCTGCTTTGGGAAGATTCTTTGATGTCCAAAGTGGAGGACGTTATACCCCTCACACAACCTGCCGCAGGACCTCGCCTCAAACATCTATCCAGTGCCTTATAAGTCCAGCCCAAAATAAGTATAGAGAAGGAGCTGTGGCTATCTGTCATCTGACACAGCGTAGAGACAAAGCTCCTGCTTCCCAGGGCCTCTGAATGAGACCAGTTTCTCTGAACTGCCAAGTGGATCATCCTGGCCCCAAGGCTGCTGCTTGGTTCGAGTTTAAGTGGGCAAGGGGGCTGTGGACTCACCAGCCCACACAGACCTGCAAAGCCTGATGCTCCAGCCCAGATGGCTCTGGCCTGTGTCAGGAGCAGCAGAGTAATGTGCTGTGCCCGCCTCCCAGCCAGGCTGGCCTCCAGCTCCCCCTAGCACTGGGGCCTTGGGCAGGCAGGGCCTATCCACAGTGGCTCCAGGGTGTGTGTGAGTTGACTGCGTAGGAAGGGCAGGCAGGGAGGCTGCAGGTGACAGGCCTTCTCACTTTCAGGTGGACCAGCGGGTGCTCCAGGACCTCCTCTCAGAGAAGCTGCCCAAGCTGATGGCCCACCTGGGGCAGCACCGTGTGGACCTGTCCCTCATCACCTTCAACTGGTTCCTTGTGATCTTTGCAGACAGCCTCATCAGTGACATCCTCTTCCGGGTCTGGGATGCCTTCCTGTATGAGGGGATCAAGGTAGGGTTCTGCTAGGGGATGGGTAGGCAGGCCCTGAGCAAGTACCTTCGCCCCTCTGGAGAATTGGAAGGCAGTGCTCACCTGTCAGGGTTGTTGACGTCTCCTGGGAACTTGGCTTTGTAATCTGTAAAGTGCTTTGCACATATGAGAGGGACATGTGGTTCTACCTCTAAGGATGCATCCTAGAGTGGGGTTACCTTTCCCTGGAGAGGAGGTATGAGCATGACTGGGGGGCTCATCCCTAGTCTGTCCATTGCCCCCCAGTCACCTGGGCCCCTCCATCTCCTCTTCCTGTTTGGACTTAGCCCTGGGTAGGGGGCTGGATCTTGGGTCTGGTCCCAGCTCTGCCCTGACCTTGCCAGGAGACCCTGGGCCCGTCCACCCCCACCTCTCCAGTTCCTACTCCCCAAGTGCCAAGACACCTTCAAACTTGTCCTTTCATTTGTTCCTGCCAGAAGCCCATGCAAAGGCATAGTTTTAATGCCATTAGGTCCAATATGACAGGCTGGAGCTGGGACTCAATCCAAATGCCCAGATTTCAAGCCATGCTCCCCCACATGGTGCATCTTGTCCAGGGACTCCCATGCTGCCTGGGACTGTGGGTTTTCCTCCTTCTGGGGATTACCCACTTGGCCCCCCATGCCCCATCAAGCCTCTACTTTGCCCCCAGGTGGTGTTTCGCTATGCCCTGGCCATCTTCAAGTACAATGAGGAGGAGATTCTGAGGCTGCAGGATGGCCTAGAGATCTACCAGTACCTGCGCCTCTTCACCAAGACCATCTGCAACAGCCGGTGAGAGCCCTGTGCGCCCTGTGCACCCCGCCACCCATGCACCCCAGGACGCACAGCAGAGGGGAGGCTGGGGTTTGCCACGGGAAGGTCAGCAGTGAGCTGTCTGCCACTGGGGCATGGCATTGAAGCCTCCACGCAGTTTCATTTCTTGCCCACTTTCCCCTAACCCCAAGACTCCTGGCCTGTGATCCTGGAAGGCAGAATTATTTGGGTTCCTACAGCAACCCCTCCTCTGGGTTTTGTCCTTGTTGCTTTTTCTACTCAGAATGCCTCCTTGCCAGTTCCACCACCATCATCTTCTTTGCCTGATCAACTTTTAAAACTTTCATCCTTTAAAACTGAGCTCACATGCCACCTCCTCCAGGAGCCTTCTCGGACCAGCTTTTCCCTGCCGGGTTAGGTTCCCTTTTCTGAGCTTCCATTGCCCTGAGCTTCCTCCTGCCCCGTCACGAATCACCCTGGGTAGAAATCATCTTATTCACGGTTTCCTCTCCAAGGGCAGAGGCCAGGGGCTCGGCCACACAGGGGGATGTCTGGGAGGACCTGGTAAACTCAGGCCCAGTGAGGCATTGGACACTGAACTGACCGTGCCCTCCCCACAGGAAGCTGATGAACATTGCCTTCAACGACATGAACCCCTTTTCCATGAAGCAGCTGCGGCAGCTGCAGACAGTCCACCGGGAGCGGCTGGAAATTGAGCTGCGGGAGCTGGAGCAGCTTAAGGCCGAGTACTTGGAGAGGCGAGCATCTCGGGGCAGAGCAGTGCCTGAGGGCTGCGCCAGTGAGGACGAGGGGGAAGCCTGACTTGGCCGTCATCACCCTTGGCTGGCAGGTCCTTGGAAGTTGCTCATGTGACTTCAGACACATGTAGCCCATCACCATGTGACTATGGACAAGTCCCTTCCCCTCTCTGGGCCTCAGGCTCCCCTTTGAGACACTGTCTGCTATGAAGCCATTGGTGACGTTACCTCTTCTTGGGCACTTTCCAGAAATGCCAGTTCCTTCTTACCTCCCCACAGAGCACTTTAGCATGTAGACAAGCAAGAGTGCTGTCTTCATAGGGTAAGGGTAAACTTGAACATTCTCTGGGTTATATCAATATAAAACAATGTAAATGTTGGAAATAGTTGACAAACTTTGGAACTTAAACAATTCTCAGTTACCAGTTTTTCCTGGGTGGGCCCATGGTGCCAGAATGTGCCACCACTAGGGCTTTCCAGCCCAGGATGTCTCTGGGTGTCTGTGGAGAGGAGCTGGGGCCTCGGTGTTTAGGCTTTCTGCAGAGGTAGCAGCTCCTCTGCCATGCTGACTAGCTCTGCCTTCCAGGCCCATCCTCTGGGGACTGAGGCCTGTTTCCAGAGCCTTGCACCTATGCCCTCCTTTCTGCTCATGGCCCATTTGGGGGGCTTGTTAGAGAAACCCCCTTCCCACCACCATGAGGGACTTGGTATGGGGGTTGGGCAAAGGGCCCTGAGTCAGGGCCCCCACCCCTGAAATCCCACTGCCCATCTGTCCTCTGAAAAATGTGTGGTTGGAAGGATGTGGAGAAAGTGGTGTGTGGGTAGTGCCACACCCCTAGTCGGGCTGGCTCATCACAGACCCACCATGGCAGGAACTCTTGGCTTTGCAGCCCAGGCCCAGAGTCAGGTTCTGCCAGGTCCTTCTAAGCAGACTAATGCAGGAGGTCAAGGGATTTTGGCAATAACTCATTTCTCAGCCAAACTGTGACTGTGCTCAGCCAATATAGGCTGAGCTTGGCTGCCTTTGGGGTTCTCGCATGGAAACCTGCTCTTGGGAAAACCACCCAGGATTAGGTGAAGCTCTCAGACTTCCTGGCTGTGATCCCAGGTTTCTGTCCAGAGCTGGGAGGAAGCCTTGCCCATCACTGAGGACCAGGGGCAGGCCCTTTCAAAGCCCTGGCTGGTCCCTAGCCACAGGAGAGGTGCACCAAGCAACTGGCTCCCACACTGCACCACAGCATGGGGTGGGAGGCCCTCCAAGTGCCTTTCCTCTACCTCCCGACGGGATGGATGATGTAACTTTAAGGTTGGTTGGTCACTGGGGTGACGGGAGCCCAGCCTTATGGAGCTCCCAGAAGGGTTAAAGGAGGCAATGCTGGTTCTAAGCCTGGGGCAGAGTGAAGTGTATCTGACATTTTTGTTTTTTAAGAGATAGAGCCTTGCTCTAAGTTCCAGGCAAGAGTGCAGTGGCTCAATCACAGCTCACTGCAACCTTGAACTCCTGGGCTCAGTGGACCTTCCTAAGTAGCTGGGACTACAGGTATGTACCACCATGCCTGGCTAATATTTTTAGCCTCACTGTGTTGTCCAGGCCAGTCTCAAGGAGTTCCTACCGTCTTGGCTTCCCAAAATTCTGGGATTATAAGCCTTTGTTATGAAGGAAACATTACTGGGGGACTCTGGAGCATAAAAAGTCCAAGGTTCCAGCCTTGAAATTTATATTCTCTCTTCAGTAGAAACAACCACAATCAAACAAAGCAGGGATTGGGCACAAGGCTACTGAATAACAGCACCCTCCTCCCCAGGCTTCCTTTCCTCCCACTGTTCCATCCCTCCTCTTCCCTCCTTTTCTCCTTCCCCATTCCCCTCTCCGTTCTGCCTTCTTCCTCCCTCTCTCCATCCTCCTATCCCCACCCCGGGCAGAGGTGAGGCTCTGCTCAGAGCTGGGTGCCTGTACTCTGCCCTTCACCCATAGGGGAAGGCGGTGCTTTGCATTTGTCCCAGCGCTGCCTGAGCTCTGGTTCCACTGGGAGGGTTAGGACCACAGTACACTGCCTTCTCCAGCCTTGAAGGGGGCTCTGGGAATGAGAGCTGCCTGTGCTGCAGCACCTGCTTGCCCAGACCATGCCTAGATTACAGACAAGTAGACAGGCTCAGAGAGGTTAGGTAACCTGCCCTAAGTCACACAGCCCCTGGGTGGTTGAGCCATGCTTAAGTCCTGACTGCAAAGCCAGGGAGAGCTTCTCCCTGCTCATCTCACCTTCTCTGGAACCCAGAACGCCTCCCCCAAGGACCCGGGGAAAGGATAGTCCTAGCCTGTGGCCTCCTGAGGTTACACTCATAGGTTTAACTCTAGGCAAAGGAAAATGAGAGGAAGACCTTCCTAATTGTTGTCTCAACTGGTATTGTAATGATAGTCCCTTCCTGAGAGGGGAACAAGGCATCCAGGGACTGGCAGGCCCCACCCTGGAATGTCCAATCCTGCTGCGGCTCTTGGAGAGCCTGCTGCTCTCCCCTGCTCTTCCTGGAGGGCATTTGGGGCCCTCCCCTGGTGTCGGTTTCCTGGCCCGAACCACAGCTGTTGCCCCCTTCCCCAGGGGCTGCTGCCTTTCAGCCTGGAGGATCTGATCCCTCTCAGCCCCACCTTCCTACCCCAGGGGATGGGACCTCAGGCTCAAAGCATCCCTAGGCCCCACTCCACAGGGGAGGGAAAAGGAGTTACCCAGGGAAGTCCCTGGGGTGACATTCCCAAGAATAAGAGGCTGGATCAAAAGAGAGGGGCCTGGAGGACACTTTGGAAGACTCCCCCCACAGTCACACCCTCCCAAAGTGGGAGGTGCATACTCACTTCCACAGATTGCCTGTGTTCAGGGCTACTGTCCCCAAACACAGACCCTCCCCCATCAGGTGTTGTTTTCACACTGTTTCTCAGCTCTGTCCCCCATGGACACAGAGCCATGTTGTACAGAAAGATGGAGATCTTGTCCCCCCACATACGTGTTATGGTCCCACAAGAGGTGTTTACAAAGCTGGCTATGTTGATGCACCAAGAAGGAATGGGAGGTTTCCTGGCCCCTCCTGGTCAGCACTGAGGTCCAATAGAAGGTGCTGGCAGATAAGCCCAACTTTGGAGCCAGACCTACTGTGTAGTTTTAAGCTAGGGGGTCCCTAGGTAGGTCATGGCTGCTCTGGCCTGTTTCCCCATGTGTGCAATTAGCCTGTATCTGTATCCAGGGCTAGGGAAGGGAAAGGACAGGACAGGAGAACTCCCTCACACATACGTGCACACACACACACAGCAGCCCCAGGAAGGGTACCAGGTGATGACTCTTGCAGAGGGTTCCCCTCTGGCTTATCAGGCCATATGCCTACAGCCCCCAGAGAGGTCCCTGTCAGACCAGCTGTTCCCGGCCAGGTGTGGTGGCTCCTAAGTGGTAATCCTAGCACTCTGGGAAGCTGAGGCAGGAGGATTGCTTAGCTCAGGAGTTTGAGACCAGTCTGAGCAAGAGTGAGACCTGTCTCTACTAAAAATAGAAAAACTAGCTGGGCATTGTGGCAGGTACATGTAGTTTCAGCTACTCCAGAGGCTCAGGCAGGAGGATCACTTGAACCCAGAAGTTTGTAGTTGCTGTGAGCTAGGCTGATGCCATGATACTCTACCCTGGGTGAGACTGTCTAGAAAAAAAACAAACCCAGCTATTCTCCAGAGTCTCAGTCACCACCCACCTTGGCACAGGATGGGAAAGTGCAGATAGAAGCCTGGGAGGGCACATCCATGCACATTTGGGAAGGCTGGGCCGGCCTGGAAGGATGAGTGGGTTTAGATAGGAGGAGATTATGGTTTAAGAAGAGAATTCCTAGCAGAGCAAAGGCTACAAGGTGTGAGAGAGTATGTGAGGAAAGTGGCACTAGAGGGGTGCACCAGAGATACTGGTGAATCAAGCCCCAGGTGAATTAAGTCATTCGGATGCCTTAGCCTGGGAGAGGTTGTGGTGCCTACTCTCTAGTTATAATTCAAGTAAAAACAATAATGAACTATGAGTATAAGGAAGTCTCACAACGTCCTGAATTGATCTGCATGTTTTTTGAAACTTCAGATACCAGCTCTTCATATTGATACTTGAAGCATACATTCAGCCTGCCTACTGAGCAGTCCAGCTCCAAGAGCTGTCTGTGAGTTGTAAGGTGGAGGCTTTGAGGACCATTCCAGACACTGGGCTTTAAGGGCTAGGCAGGGGGCACATCCAGCTCTAGACAGGGGAGTGGCCCAGTGAACTGTGAAAGGAGACAGTCATGGGCCCACCATGTACTTGGCCACTCTAAGCCTCAATTTTCTTATCTATAAAATGGGGGTAATAGTGGCTAAATGAAAGGGTTGGTAGAATTAAATGAAATGTATGTGTAAAGAAATGCATAGTATGCTGTGTTATTCACTCAACAACTATATATTTTAAGTGTTACTATGTGCCAGGTACTGTTCTAGGCCCTCAAGACACACCACTGAATAAAACCAAGAGCTTTTCTCAAGAGAGGTGGTGTGGTGGAGTGCCTAGGAACTTGGGCTTGGTAGTCATGCTGCCTAGGGTTGAATTACTAACTGTGTGACCTTAAGGTAGGTACTTAACCTCTCTGGGCCTCAGCTTCCTTATGTGTAAAATAGGTAATAATAGTGCCATCTTCATAGGCTTGTGTAACAGGAAGTGAAGTAATGCATAGAAGGTGCGTAAACAGTGCCTGGCTCAGTAAGTGCTGGATGGTGGTATTAAAAGGCAGGGCCTTCCCATCTCTTCCCATTGCCTAGCGTCCCCAGGGCCCCGGAATCGGCGAGACTGGGCAGCAGCGCCCTCTCCCGGCTCCCGAGAGCAGGAAGGGCGTCCTCCCCGACACAGTGGCCCAGCTCTCCTTGCTCTTTCCCTCCCCGCGGACCGGGAAGCCTCAGCAACCACTCCCAACAGCTCGGGGCTGAGGAGCGCTTCCCCGGGGCCGCGCTCTGGGCGCACACTTTACCCCAGAGGGATCGTCACATCCAGAGTTCAAACAGCCCCCTAAGGGAGACGCAGCTCGTCTCCAGTTCACCTTGGAGGAAACTGAGAGTCCAGGAGGTCGAATCCCTTGGTCCACACCACGCAGCAAGGAAACAGAGACACGAAACCAGGCGATCTGCCTGTCCCTAGCCTCGGCCATGGCCGGGCACCCTGCCCCAATCACTGCGGCGTGTGTACGCCCTGAGGCCGGCCTCGAGGGACCAAGAGCGCGGGCGGGGACGGGGCGGGGACTATCGTAGGCCAGAGCGGACCGCGAGAGGGACCCGGGCCGGCCCCCGCCCCGCCCTCCAGCCCCGCCTGCTGGGCTGAGCGCGGAGAGGAGGCGGCGGCGCTGGGCGCTGGAAGTCGGCGGGCGGCAAAGAGCGCGGAGCCTGAGCCGGACCACGCCGCCGCCGCCGCCGCCGCCACCACCTGCGTGGCCGTCATCAAGGTAGGGCGGCCCCGCGCCACCGGCCGTGCCTTCCCTATCTGCGCGATAGGAGCGTCGGCGGGGCGTGCGCGCTGTGCCACCCGGCTGCAGCTCCGGGAGAGGGAGGGATGCGGGGCTCGGTACGCCGCGGGGGACCTGGCTTCCAGCCCCGCCGCGTGATATTGCACGAAGCACTTCTCTCCAGGGCTCAGTTTCCCCATCAGGATAGCGGTGCAACGGCGCCCCCCTCCTCACTGGATTGTTGGGAGGGGCCGCCTCAAGGTCCGCGCTCCGGACGACTGGAGCCTGGTAGGCACTGTTTGCACCGCCCACCCCTCCCGGGGTGAGCGCGGCTCACCCTGGGTGCGGCCAGCCAGTCTAGACAGGCCCCTTGTTGTGACCCGGCTGCCTAGGGCACCTATGTCGGGACCCTCCCCCTCTTGGCTGGTTTACCTGCTGGGCCTCAGCTTCCCAGTACTGAAAACGGGGGGAGGGGGCATACACAAGTCCCTGCCCTGCCGACCTAGGCGGGCAGGTGGGGCGGTCAGAGTCTGCCGAGACCGGCCTCATGATCATGTGGAGCTAGAGGAGCCTAGGTTGGAGGTTACTGGACCCTCAGAGCACACCTACCTGGACCAGACCCAAGTAGGCATCTGGATTTAGAGACTGGTATGAGACGGCCCCATCCCCTTCGTAGCCCCGGCCTGCCGCTGGCCTCTGGCTGTGTCTCAGCTCTGTGACAAGGCTAACTGGAAGCCACACCTGGACCTCAGAGGGGCTACACGGCCAAGAGGGCTGGGTCTGAGTGGGACTGGGGCATGGGGCAGACGTGTCTGAGGGACTGTGGTTTCAGGCTCTCTGGGTAAAACAGACATATGGCCTCTGGCCCAGCCCCTCTGTACGCCCCCTCTGGAATGTCTTGCTGCCCCTTTATACATTCCTTCTGGCAAGGATGTTACTAGCTGTGAACCAAGCTGGACTATGCTTCCTGGTCACTGCCCCTCCTGTTAGTCCTGCTCTAGGCACACAGCATCTGACCCCGCTGCACCCTTGGGACAGTGATCAGGTCCCTTAAATCTGCGCACCTCCAGGGCAGAGCCTGCGGCTCAAGAAGTAGGGCCCAGCCTGGCCCCATATACTGGGGGTGGCAGGTTCAAGCCCACCCCTGCCAAAACTACGAAAAAAAAAAAAAGAAAGAAAGAAAAAAGAAATAAAGGAAGGAAAGAAATCCGCTCACCTCGGGGCTGAAAGCCCTAGGCCAAGCAGTGTCTCTTGTCAGAGCCAAGGAGGGGCAAAGGCAGGAAGAGGGAGCTGAGGTATTTGCCCTGAGCGAGGGGGCTGTGGAGGGGGCTGTGGAGCTCTGCCTGAGCTTCGTTCCCGACCCACCTGTGCATCAGGGCTAGAACATGTCTCCTGAGCTTCCTACACCCCTGCACACCTTCTGGGAGGCCTGGAGTACGAACGGGCCCTACAGCCCTTCTCTAAGACCTTGGTGTCCTTTTGGGGTCTCTTCTCCACTTACCCAGTGTCTGCCCTGATTGAGTTTCTGGGAATCAGTTCTGAGCTTCTGGTCTCTCTTGTCCTCCCATGACCTGCCCCTCACCCAGGGGCTTTCTTACAGCCAAAAGAAGGGAAAGGCCCAGTGACAGGTAGTGAGTTCCCTATCATTGTACTTATTCAAGCAGAGGGTAAGTGAGCCTATGCTTGGGATGACCTCCCTTTGATTGAAAGTCAGTGGGATTCCAGGGCTGAAGTACAGTGCCTATAACCTTGCCCTGTGGTGGTGGTAGAGCTGCACCAGGCTTGGAGCTACTTTTATCCCCTTGTAAAGGCAGAGTAAGTGTAGTGCTGTCCCGTGAGCCTAGCTCCAACACACGGACTTAAGTGCTACCTAAGTCTGCTCTCATCTTGACTCCTGTATAATCTGGGCCCTGTTTTCCTGCTCTGCTAGTTTAAGGCGTTTTGGTCTGATTTAGGAGCATGGTGGATTCTGGTTATTAAAAAGTCATCCAGCCACACCTACGGTGCATCTTACAAGGGTACATGTGAAATGTACTACGTGTAGAATATAAATATCTTAACATAATAACTAAGAAAATACCGTGGAGCCTATGTTAACCAGTTTGATGAAAATATTTCAAATTGTATATAAAACCAGCACATTGTACCCCATGATTGCATTAATGTACACAGCTATGATTTAATAAAAAAAAAAAAAGTCATCCAATGCTAATAATTTTAAAATATACCATATTATGGAGTGTCTGAGCCAAAGGGGGCCTTAAAAAAATCATGTCATCCACTCCCATCATTTTATAGATAGGCATGCCCTATCACCAGAGGGTATGTGACTGGTCAAAGGTCAGGCAGCAGACCAGCAACTGAGCCCAGGGATCCTGATTCCCAGACCAGAGTAGTTTTTATTTTTGTTTTTGTTTTTAACATACCATATAGTAAATGAAAACAGTCTGGATTTATTCCTATGAAATTAGCAGACATGAAAATAAAAGGATAAAACTTTGTTCTGATAAGACTGCAGGATTCACCTATGGCATTTAATTTCACAGGGCAATCTGACAGCCTATTATCGTGAAAATAATTCTACCTGCACTTTGTCCCTAGCCTTCTATTTTTGGAACTTTACCGCAGGGAAGTAACTGTAGAGAGACACATATGTAGTGATGTTATTGGTAAGAAGTTGCCATGTAGTAAAGCTCTCAGTGTTTTATGTTAGGCTTAATTCACATTTTATTTGAAAAATACAACCTAAAAAATAGTGACACTGAAGCTTACCCTACTGGGGTTGGCCAGTGTATAGAAGCAATATGTTCCAGAGAAAAGACCATGAGACTTATGTCAGCAGACATAAACTCCAGGACAAACTCTTCTTCTGCCCTCACTGTGCAACCTTGGATTGGTCTCCTCCCTTATCTGGACCTTACTTTTCCCATCTGTGAAATGAGGGTAGGCTCAGGGATTGTAAATTTGTTTCAGCTCTTGCAACCCACATACTAGATTTAGCAAATCTCTGTAAAAGACCTTTTTATTAGAAGGAATCTCCCCATCATTAAATGAATCCCCTTAGAGGCAGTCAGCTAGTCCCCCCCACAAGGGATTTCTGCCTTAAACTTTTGCTTCTTTGAAATGGCAAGAACCTGAATTGTTTTAGAGCAGTGTTTTCCAACCATTTTTATCTCATGGCACACTTGAACCTATAGTTAAACTTCCGTAGCACAAAGTATGTTGATCAAAAAAAAAAAAAAAGTAAAACAAAAAAGAATATAGTTACTGTGCTTTGAACAGCTTTAAAAATAATTTAATTAATGATCTTTAAAAATTTTTGTGACACACATAGATCCTCTCACTGGTTGAAAATCGATGTTTTAGAGTTTGGTGTGTTTTTATCCTACCTATCAAGTTGCAGAAGGTCCAGGAAATAACTCAGCAGGATCCTCTATCATTATTATTATTATTTTTCTTTTTTTGCAGTTTTTGGCTGCGGCTGGGTTTGAACCGGGCACCTCTGGCATATGGGGCCGGTGCCCTACTCCTTTGAGCCACAGGTGCCGCCCAGATCCTCTATTATTTTAAGTATAAAGTTAGTGCCTTGCCTCCTTCAGAACAGACTGGAGGTACTTTGCAATCATGCCCCATCTCAAGGGCCAGGATAGCTGACTTCGCTTCTGTGGGCAAACATTTATTGAGTGCCTGCTGTGTACCAGGCCATGAGGTGCCTCCTGGCAGTCTGCAGGCTGCTGTGGGAAACATAATAGGTTAAACAATATGAACAGCCAATATCTGATTGGTTTCAATTTACAAAAAAATGGCAATTCCATTTGGTTCAGCCTAAATGGAAAAAGATATACAGGTAATTAAAGAGCAGTGTGCTCCTTATTATAATTGAGAGATTGGCGGGGTGCGGTGGGGACTAAGAAGGTATGATTATAAGCTTGGAGAAGTTAAGGAGGAGGGACATGGGAGCCTCGTTTTGGGGGTGGAGTGCTGATAGTAAACTAAATAGACCTGCACCAGAAAGATCTGCCCTGAAGGAGCTTATAGTCGGGGGAAGGGAGTTAGACAACAAATAATTAAGTAAAATAGATGGTATTAAAAGACAAGGAGCAAATGGTGGGGGAGGAGTTAATTGGTGTGAAGGGGATGGGAAGAGGGGTTGCAGTTTTAACTAGGGTGATCTCGGACTCATTGAGAAGGTGACTTTTAGGCAAAGGCTTGAAGGAGGAGAGGGAATAAGCTGGGCTGATTTCGGGGGGAAGATCCATCCAGCTGGAGGGCAAAAGCTAGGGCAAAAACACTGGGTAGAACCACACCTGGCCCAGCCGAAGAAGAGTAGATTGAAACGGGGAGGGAGAAGGGGCAGAGAGAAGGCCAGAGAGGCTCTGGGCTAGACAGTGCACCCCACCCTGTATGGCGTGGAATGGTGCACGTTTGTGAGGGAGCTACTATTTTTATCTCTTTTGCAGGTAAGGAAACAAAGGTACAGAACAGTAAGTTTCCACAGTAAGTTGTTGAAACTGTCTCATGGAGAAGCTAGGACTTCTGGTCAAATGCAGTAGGGAGCCATGGAAGGCTTTTAAACAGAGCAAGAGCATGGCCAAATTTGAATATTAGTGTGATTCTTCTGAGGTTGCTATGGTCTGAATGTTTGTATCCCCCTAAAATTCACATATCAAAATTCTAACCCCCAAGGTGATGGTGTTAGGAAGTGGGGCTTTGGGGGGTTATTAGATCATGAAGATGATGCCTTCATGGGATTAGTGCCCTTATAAAAGAGGCCCCAGAGACACCCTTACCTCTTCCACCACATGAGGATGCAGCAAGAAGACACTTCTGTGAACCATGAAGTAGGCTTGCACCAGACAAGGCTGCTGCCCCTGGCAGTACCAAATCTGTGGTCTTCACCTTGGACTTCCCATTCTCCAGAACTGTGAAAAATAAACTCTTATTGTTTATAAGCAATCTAGTTTATGGTGTTGTGATGTAGCAGCCTGAATGCACTGAGGCAGGTGTGCAGACTGCAAACAGTCCAGACCTGGAGTGCTGAACTGAGCCGGACAGTGAACACAGGGGCGGGGACAGAGGACCTGAGAACTTGGTGCTAGGGGAGAGGGAGGAGTGAGTAGGAGGAAAAAGCCAGGCTGGCCCTGGGCTTATATATTAAACAAACTCTTATTTAGCACTTCTGACACTGCTCCAAGCCCCATCTGAGATTTTACATATCTTAACCTACTCCTTTATAACACCTTATGGGTTTGATATTATTACTTTTATTATTCATATTTTTAAATGTGTATATTGTGTTGCATGTAAATTATATCTCAATGAAGTTAATTTACAAAGAAAATACATTTTTCATTATAAATACTTGATGATTGATGATAATGGAGAATTTTAGAAAAAGGCAAGGAAATAGAAAATAAAGTGCCCATCTCTTCTCATCTCTGATAATCAATATAAATGTTTTGGTGTATTTACTTTCAGTCCTTTTTCTGTTATTCTCCCCATTTGCTCTGCTACCTGCAGGCATACCTTGGAATGCCAGGGTTGGTGGGTTCTATTAAGACCCGAGACCCTCCTCCCAGCCACCTCACTCTTGGCATCATTTCTCAGATAGGGGAAGTGAGGCCTTGCTTAGCATCTATCAGCCAGTCAGGAGCGGATATGTGGGGTCTCATTCAAATAAGAACTAGGGAGCTGAGAATTTGCACAGGGTTGATGTGACAGCTGCTTCCAGCCTGGCCTTGAGCCTGGAGCATTTTGGGGGGGGGGGGGGGGGCCAGGCAAAAGGCCAGACACAGCCCGAATGGTGTGGGGGGGGATACAAGGGCCCGCCGTTGTTTCCAGGGCCC